>JACMII010000174.1:0-34375 GCA_014805405.1 Bunonema sp. RGD898 | reverse complement strand
CTGGATGCCGTCATGAGGACGGGCGCACCCGGCGATCTGTGCCGAAGGTGTGCGTTGCCATGCTGGGACTGCTGTCTGAGGTAGGTCCTGCGGGTGGCCGAGAAGTCGGGCGTTGCCGACATGTACGAGAACGTGCTCGCTGAAGTGCTGTCCGGCGACGCGGTCGTCGAGCGGGACATCGCCAGCTCGCCGCCGCTCGGCTTCTGGCGCTCGGCATGACGCGGCATCCACACTGGAGAGAGGCACAGAGACAGTGTGAAGCGGAGTGACAGATAAAGAACAGAGCAAGGAAATCAACCGAAGAGGAAGCGGCATCCGAGCAACCAAAGCAATGGAAGACCACTGAAATGAACGGAGGAGCGCCCGACATACCGGCGGCCAGACTGGAGTGTCGTTGCTGGAATTGCTGCTGCTGTTGTTGCACGTCGACGAGTCGGCTCTGCTGGTGCTGATTCGGAACGATCCTTCTCGGCGAGACGAGTGCCGCCATCGAGACGCCGTCCAGAAGACTGCTATTGTTGCCGACCGTCTTGTTGCCGACGTGGTGCACCGGCGACGTGATCGCCGCGAAGCACTTGCGGTCCAGCGAGTGATAGCCTAAGCCAGCCAGTGAAATACCAATCACGGGACTCGCTCTCTCAAGATACCTGGCGGGAGGGGTGGCTGCTGCTGCTGCGGCATCAGCTGATTGTTATTTCGATGCGGCTGATGGCGCGGTGATGAAATCTGTGTGTATGCATGCGAGACATATGCAAATTAGCCACTCGAACTGACCACTTCTCGAAGTGCAGTGGAGGTGGTCGGCGGTGCGTGCAGGGATCGTCTGGCGGCGTACATAGCCGCCGTGGAGGCGTCCGTTCCGGGTGGCAGAGGGACCATGGTGCCGCGAACAAACGTCGAGTAGCCACCGCCGCCACCGTTCGACGAGGATGAGGTGCCGACCAGTTGGACGGGCAGCGGAGGCACCATCCTCCGACTGCTGCTGCTACTGCTGCGTCCCGTCAATCTGGAAATGACGGTCATATTTCTTCCTCTCGGAATGTTCGCGCGAGCGCACCTCTCCAAGGCTTCAGTGCTCGAGGAGGACGAGGAGGAGGATGTGGTGGATGTCGACTCGTCGTCAAGCCTGCAATTCTTCTTCTTCTTTCCTCTCCCTTCTCCCCGCCGCCATCACCGCACATTCCTCTCCCCTCGCTTCCCAAATTGTATGTATTCAGCAGGGGATCGCGCATACACATCAATCTGTGGACAAGACGAGGAGAGAACGATACGGCTGCTGCTGCTGCTAGTGGCTCTTCCGCGAAGAATGACGTGCATCTCTGTCTAGAATGAGGGAGGCTGGGGACAGGGAAGGTGCGAGGTCAAGTGCGGCTCTCTCTCACCCTATATTTGGTGAGGCTCCGTGGAGAGACTATGCACTGCGGGCAATAGCAGCAGCAGCAGCAGCAGCAGTGAAGAGAAGACACATGTTCACACGGTGCGCAACACCGTCTCTCTCGCTTCTCTTTCCTCCCGCTGTAGCCTCGAGAGCGCAGAAAGAGACCACGCTATCACCGCTATCTCTCTCTCTCTCTTCCGGACTCAGCACCCCCCCCCCCCACTTGAGCCTAGGGAGGGGGAGAAAAAGACGAGGAGGGGAGGAAAGACTGCGGACAGCGAGAGCGGAAGGGAGGGGACAAACCAGTCGCCGAGAAGGGGGGAGGGAGACGCAGAAGATAGTGGCCAGGATGAAGAGGTGGAACTGACTTTGCCTTCTCTCTGGTCGCCAGACAGCAGGCCAGTAATCGGAGATTTCCTTCCGCTCTCCCCCCTGCAGCAGATTCGGATGAGGTGGAGGGGGAGGGGGCACTCCAGCAGACTACTACGAGCACGACAAGAGGCTCTCCCCTCCCTGGCTCCCCCCCCCTCTTCTGCGCCACAAGACCAAGAGGCTTCAGCTTCAGCTGCCTCTGCAAAATCCAATCGCGCACGCGGCTGCATCCGCACCAGCAGAAGCAGAGGAGAGAGCAGCAGCACAACAATGTGGCGTGGCCCGTTGCGCTGAATATTACCTTCCTTCGCTCGTCTTCCTACTCTTTCGCTCCTGCCAGACAGGCTGCTGCTGCTGCTGTATCATCGTGGCGGCGCTGCTCGTTCGATCGACGATGATCAGGGAAGTGGTCATCCGCCTCCATCCGTCGGTCATCTCTTCTCTCTCGCTCTCTCGACAAACAGAACCACTACTGGTCCGGCGTCCGGTTTAGCGGGCAGTAGACACGGGATGAGCGCGCGCAGCTGAGCGGACACAACTCCCCCCGCTGTGCCCATTCATGCAGTAGTAGCATCCCTCACTCCATCATCATCGCCACCGTCGCCGTGGTCTCTTTCTCTCGGGGAGTCACACATACTGGTCACAGCAGCAGCGCCGCCACCACCACAATAATAATAATAAGCGCGCCAAATATAGCGGACCAAAGGGAGGAAGAGAGGTGCAAGTCTCCCCTTGTTCAAGGACAAAGGGGATGGAAACGGGGAGAGGGGAAGGGGCAGATGTGGAGGGAGGGCGGGAGGAAGTGTGCTGCTTCTCAGAGAGAGAGAGAGGGGGAGACCATCGCTCTCCCTCCCTTTGGGGAGGAGGCAGGTGCTGGTGGTCTCTGTCCTCGTACTCCCTGCTTCCTCTCCCTCCGCCCTCACTCCCTTGCCAGCATCCGAATCTCGGCTCCATCTAAGCGCACACAAGGGGCGAGGGGGCAAGTGAAACCAGTCAGTCGATGTAGTCAAAGGAGCAGCTGGCGCACGCACGTGTAAGGGAGACGGCCAGACCAAGACAGGCAGCCGCACTCGCACTAATCGCGGCGGAAAGGGGAGGGGAGCAGAAGAGAGGGGGGTGAAGGGGGAAGCGAGATAAACATCTCCTCCCTCCTTTCCTCGGGATGAATGAGTCAGTCGAGGGAGGAGACGGAGGAGGAAGTGGAGGAGGAGGAGGAGCAAGAACGACGACACCCCGGGGAAACGGAAGGCAGTCGACGGAGAGATGTAGATGAATCTGCATAATCATCCCAGAGTGAAGGGCTGTGGTGGGGAGGGAGGGGGAGGGGAGCGAATAATAACACGTCTGTGCGTGCGGATCCTACCCGTCAACGTAGGCTTGCTGGTAGAAGCGGGCTCTGCTGCCGGCGTCATCCGATCGATTCTGCTGGTGCCGGAGATGATGATGGTGATGGTGATGGTGATGGTGCTGCTGCTGTTGATGATGAAGAGAACCGGTGGCACCGACGTGACGTGGCTGCGACGCGCCGGTCAGCTCGCTCATGCCTGCACCACACCGAATTTGCTATTCCCTCTCGCTCGACAATAGGCATGCGTGCGGACAACACCACTACTAGTAGCAGTGGGGGACGCCTGAGCAAGAAACATGAATCTTTCAGTTAGAGTCAGTGCTACCACTGTCCTGTCCTCCGCGCGCTCTCTCTCTCTCTTGCAAATTAGAGCCCTCCGGTCGGTAGTCGAAAATACGTAAATTGCTTCCTGTCTCCGCCGCTCACCTGTCGTCGTCTTTGGTGCTGCTGCGCGGCCTCGTCCTCCTGCCCCGGCTGCTTTGTCGTAGTGGTGGTGGTCGTCGAGCAGTAGGAGAGAGTCGGACGACGAAGACGTGCTGGTCGTCTCGACCACTGCAAGATGGGGAGACTGGATGTGGCTGCTGCTACTGCTAGACATGTGTCCTTCTTCCGTTCTTGAGGGGTGCGCTAAGCTGATTATTGCAACTCGAGTGCTGCTGCTGCTGCTGCTGCTCGTCATCAAGAGGATTATTCCCTACCCACTCTTTGTGTCCCTCAAAATGAGATATCCGCGATCCAACAACTGACCAGTGGGCTTTGTGCTTGGCGGCGCCGATGCCGCAGCGGTGAGTGGAGTGACGACCGCGCTCAGCGACTGTACCTTACGGCTCGATTAGAAACGACGAGAACGTGTGGATGCAAGAAACCTGTGGCAAGCGATTGTGCCTGTGTGCTGCGGCTCCCCCTCCTCCTCCATCGGGCGGAGGATGATGCGGAGCCAGGGGATTTGCAACCATAGTCTTGTTTCGTCGCGGAGTCGTCGTCGTGGTCGCTGCGCCGAGTGGCGCCATGGCAGGTGGAAGCTGTTGTGGCGACGACGACGACTCCAGTGCGGATGACGACGATGACGACGACGAGGAGGAAGAGGGCTGTCTGCAAGGAGGAGTCTTCAGCGTGAATATGAACGACGGGAAATGACACTTCGCCATGCGTGTGTCTGTGAATGTGAGCGAGAGATGGCTATCTCCACGCGGCAATGACAACGACGAGCAAAAACCGTCGTGCATGCGGACAGAGGGAGAAATGAGAGCGCGCGCGCACACACATTGTGTGCGTCTTCCTCCCCTTTCTCTTCTTACCCTTCCGGCGGCGGGCTTGTCGCACTGGTCGCAGTTTGCGTCTGTTTTACGGGCGC
The DNA here is from genome assembly GCA_014805405.1 of Bunonema sp. RGD898. Lineage (NCBI taxonomy): Eukaryota > Metazoa > Nematoda > Chromadorea > Rhabditida > Bunonematidae > Bunonema > Bunonema sp. RGD898. The sequence continues at coordinate 29,923 of JACMII010000174.1, read as the reverse complement.
ATCCGCGGAGCGGTACTCCTCTGCAATCATTGTCCCTCTTGAATGATTTCGCTGCGAAATGCCACTGACTGATTTCGGGAGTACTGGCGCTGGCGGGCAGTGGCGCCACGACCCCAACTTGGGGCTGTACCACGAGCACTGGCTTCGTCGGAGTTTGCGGTTGCTGGAGCTGCGGCGGCGGCGGCGCCTGCAAGTGGAGTAATGTGTCGCGGAATGTGTATGCGCGTCGCTCTCCGTCCACTCGTAGCTTCACCTCGTTGCTCTTCCTTCCTCCGCAGGAGGAGCATGCATTCCTAATCGAGAGTGGACCTTACCCCACCCCTTTCGACACACCCCATGCCAGACTCTGCTCCCATTCGTTTCAGCAAATGAGACTCCCACCCCGTCTGTGTCCCGGGGGAAAACGCTCTTCGGATCGATTACCTGCGTCGTCGGCATTGGCACAGTCGGCAGTATTCCTCCTCCTCCAGCAGCAGCAGTAGCAGTAGCAGGAGAAGAAGAAGCCGCCGCAGTAGCGGTCTGCAAAGTGCGTATGCGCTCGGAGTTACACTCCCTCTCTTTCTCTCTGGGGATTGTTGTTTTGCTGTGTGCCCGTGTGTGCGCGGATCCGCCTTGTGGCAGCGCGCGTGCGCGTGCGCGTTCCCAGCCAGCCGGCCAGATAAACGACTGCTTCTAGTCGGTGTGTGTGTAACAGACAGAGAAGATTGACGGGACGGGTCAGACCGACGACGAGGGGAACAACAAGCGGGGCAGCCACCATCACTGTGTTGCAATCGGGTTACCGGTCGTGAGAGAAGAAGACCGGCTTGCGGTCGGGCCAGACGACTCTGGGGCGGAGGAGGCGGCGGTTGTGGTGGCGGCTGGGGGTCTGGATTCGTCGAAGGAAGAGTTTCACTCGAGTCAGCGCTCTTCTTGACGAGTTTCAGCGGTCGCAGCATGCGCGGCAGTGTTGTCGTCGGTGCCGGCAGTGCGGATGGAACAGCTGTCGTGTCAGTCTGCAGCGGTCCATAACGTAAACGCAATTATTCAAATCCACTGCTACCCTGCTGTTCTCCTGTGGCTGAGACGGTCGTCGTTGTCGGAGCGCTGGACTGGAGGCTGTCGTTGGCAGCGCACTCGGCGGTTTCAGTCCCGGACGGAGTTGCCGCGGAACGACCGCAACTTTGGGGGGCAGCAGCGCTCCTGCTGTTGCTGCCGGTGCATTCCCAACTGCTACGGCCGGTGGCGGTAATGCGCGAGGTGCAGAAGATGGTGGAGTGGGTGGGGCGGCGAGCGATTCACTAATTCCATTATCAATACAACACACTTAATCGGTTCTGCTTACCCGGCGTGCTGTCGTGGAGTTGCGCTGGCGATGGGCCTTTGAAGTGAGGGTGGTCGCAAGAGGGAGCCTCCCCGCTGAGGACCCAGCGAAGGGGCGACCGCCGCTGTCGATGATGAAGAAGCTGAAGAGAGCAAAAATATGAGTCAGTCAGTGAGTAGTCCGAGGAGAGTGTGCGAACAAAGCAGTAGTCTCCCCTCCCCCTTCTGCGCAAAGCCCGCTGCCAGAGAGAGAGAGGAGAGAGAACACAACGAATGGGGGTTCCTTCTCTCCGCTCGCTCGGAGTGAGAGGCTCAAGAACATCTGCACACACACGCACACATCTTCGCTGCGCCTCCATTCTGCCTCTTCTTTTGGCGGCCGTACAGCAGAGGCAGCACGTTCCTAAAACCAAGGGACGCCAGCCGCGCGCGCGTGCGCTCGTTCGAGCAGTCTTCCTCCTGTCGCGGCGCATATCCGGGAGGCGACCAATTTGTTGTCGTCCCGACCCAGCTTGCTGCTCTCGGTCAGGTCGGATGGGCCCTCATTTTTCACATACACAAGCACAAGCACGCAATACGATGACCCCCCTACTAGAGACGCGACCCGATTGAGATGCAGCTCTCGTACAACCGGGCCAGGCGTGTGATGAGATTATAGTGGTGGTGGCTGGACGAAACATAACAGCTGAGGCTCGTAGTGACGAAGAAGGGAGGGCGGAGGAGAGGGGAGGGGGAAGAAACCAGACGGTGTGCGGCAAGAGATCCTCGAGTCTAATTATGCACAGATGTCTCGACGCTGGTCTCCTTCTCTTCGAAGCAGTGTGCAGGGGACTCGACTTCAATTAACCGGGCTGTGCGGTGGGGAGAGGAGAAGAGGACCACTTGGTATAGAGAGAGGGAGGGTGGAGGGTCAGTTGCGAAGAGTGACAGCCGCCCCACCCTCGTGGGAAGATGCGGGACTCGGCCACTCATCGTTCTCAACCTTCACACCCTCTCCTCGTTGATACTACGCCGACCCAACAAACTGGTCGAGGAGAAGGAGGGGATGCGCGTGCAGCTTGGGGCAAGCGGGGGTTGAGAGAATTATTCACGGCACTCGGCCAACCAGAAGGAAGGAAGGAAGAGAGAGGACTCGTTCCAAAGGGAGCGAGAGAGGGGCTGAATGGTCGAGAGGGCAGGGAGGGCAGGACAGTGGGCTTGCGCAAGCACAACAAAGCCCATTAGGGAGGAAGGCACAGCTGACACCTAATGCAGAGAGAGCGAGGGCGAAGGAGTACAAGCATTATTACGACCCCGAACGACAACGATGACTTACTTGCCACGACGACGGCCGGACGAGGCAGCGAACGCCAGCTGCTGCTACCTGGAGAGGATGACGTCGTGGACGGCCTGCAAAATGCATCACACTTCCTATTGGAAGTCTGTGACGAAAGAGACGAGGGCCGCGAATGGGGAGCTGCTGGGACCAGGCTGCATCTCCCTCTCCAGTGGTGCGCGGTTCCCTCTCCCGGGCCAGCCGTCATTACCGTTTACGGCCGAAGGACCACCACCAAAGGGGAAGGGGATGCTGCGAGGGAATGGGACGCCCCCACAAGCAACTACTAGTGCGCCCATCTCGAAATGAAGAGACACTACTAGTGTGCAGAGACCTATGCAAGCTGTAAGGATATCCCCCCACGCATTATGCTAATTTCCGTGCCTTATGCGCATCCCAAATCCCGACGCGACCTCATTACCTAGGCAGAGACGACGACGCCGCCGTCGATGCCATGTCCAGATTGAGCAAGTCGGTTGGAAGATTCGCAGTGGTGGCACAGCTACATGATCTGCAAGAGGAAGACGGGATGTCTGATCGGTCTCTGTGGGTGGTAGGTGGTGGAGAAGACGAGAAGGGAGAGGGAAGGAAGGAAGGGAAAGCCGAGAGGACGAGGAGGGTACTTCTATCACGGCCTCGAATCACATACACATCGTGTCATGTCGTTTCACGACGACGACGACGACGACGTCCGTCTGTTTGTGCTGCTCTCACCCCCTCACTTTCACAACACTCGCATTGACAAGCATTGGCGCGTTGGCCGGCCGGTCGGTCGGTGACAACGACGCGACGGCACCCGTCTGGACACTATCACGGCAGGAAAACGCGCGCGAGCCAAACAGAAAGCAGCAGCAACGGCAGTTCGAGCAACATGATGATGAGTCAGGAAGGGAGAGTGAAGGGGGGCGAAGATTGAAGGCAACGGAGAAGGAGAGGGATGGAGGGGAAGGGATGGGAGAGAAGGGAGGAGAGACAAAACCGGGGCCAATCATCACATCTGTACGTGTGGTTATTTCCAAGGGACTGCAGCAGCAGCAGCGGCGGCGGCAGTAGCAGCAGATGTGTAGTGAGAGTGAAAGGGGCGACGCTCTCCCGCCTTGTCATCATCAGCCATGCATCCGAAACACATTTCAACTGCAGCTCCAGACTCGTCGTCCTCCCCCTCCTCCCTTTCCTCTTCATTCCAGAGAAGGAAGGACTGCCAGTGGTCGCCTCCAGCTGTGCCACACGCACACACACCCTGCGCGCATATCCTGCTCTCTTCTTTCTCTCGATGGTATGGGTAAATAGTAAACAACAAACTGCCTGCGCGCACAGCCTTACGGAGACGAGGAAATGCCGAGGATAATGGCGGCCCTTCTTCTCCCTCTTCTTTGCTTTCAGCATCTCTCCCCGCGCGCGCTCTCCCTCTGTCCACGCAATGTGAACACCATTAGGAAGCGTCGACCGACGCGCCACTGCATTGAAAACAGCTGTGACGGAGAGAAAGAAGCAGAAGAGCAGGGGAAGTGTGGAAATTAGGGCATTCGCAGCAGTAGCACAAGATGTGCGCGCACGATAATGACGAGGAGCCGCCGGCGCCACTAATGAGTAGTTATGTGTGGTAGAGCGCGCGCGAGAGAGAAAATAACACACTCGCGCCCTTGAGTCAGCAACGAAGGGCGTATTATCCCATCCGCACTCTTCGCCTCCTTATCATCCTCGCTTCTGTCGTCCCCAATCCCCGCCGCATCGTCGTCGTCGTACAGCAGTGAGGAGGAGGAAGGGGGGAGGGCGAGACGATGGGCGGGGGGATTTGTGTCGTCGCCGAGTGGAGACAGGACAGATTTTGCATGCAAATTAGATCCCCGCCCAGAGGCTGTACGGAAGTGGCTGGGGTGAGGTGGAATGAGAGAAAGGGAGAGGGCCAGCAAGATGGGGAGGGGCAATGGCGGAAAACAGCTCGTTCCCCTCTGCTGAGGGAACGGAAAGAAGGAAGCCAAAACAGAAGAGGCGAGTGTGGCGAGAGGAGGAAGGAGAAATGCATGCTGTCTCGGAGATAGTATATCGAGTGACCACGACACGCTAGCCAGCCAGCCAGCAGGCAGGCAGGCGGCAGAACTGAAGAAGAAGAAGCCCCCAGGAGAAGAAGGCCGTCATTTCGATGCATACGAAGCGGCGGGGTCGGCGGCGGCGGCGGCAGAAGGCGGCCACTACAAATTGGGGAGCACCACCGAGACAGCAGGGCGTGTGCACCTAATCATCTCTCCCTCTTCCAGCGCTGACCACACGCAACAACTAATCACGTTACTGGTGGTGCTAGTGAAGGGGGGAGGCGGACCTATGGAGGGGCGGCGAGACGAGTGCGGTAAACAATGTGCGTGCGCGAACGCAATGGCCTCGGGGCATCTTCGGGAGCGACAGCGGCGGCAGCAGCTGAATTCGATCTGCTGCTGCTGCGGTCAGTGTGGTGCAACCCAACACCCCCCGACGATGAGTGAGTGTGTACGCGCGCACGTGCGCGCGCATCTTCTGCCCTTTACAAACAGAGGAGGTGATGGGGGGCGAGAATAAGTGAGTGACAGGTGAAGAGTTAGCACGCGGAGTAGTACTACGCTCGACAAGAGTCGAGAAGGGAAGTTTCTCGCGCGCGCACACACGGAGAGACAGGTAACAGCAGCCTTCACGGGTCAGCTCCCTCCTCTCCTCTCGAGAGATCCGCACGGCGAGATTAGATGGTGGGAAGGTGGAGAGCGGTGAGTCAGCAGCAGCAGCAGCTCCAACGCGATAAATTCGGGCATGGAGAGGGAGAGACAGCAGCAGCAGCAGCAGCAGCGGGGGACGGAAGCATTACAACACGACTCTCGCTTGGCATGTGCGGCTTTGGTGGGATGCTGTGACAGCCAGGAAGCGAGCGAGTGAGCGAGCGACGGCAGTAACATCGCTCTCCTCCCCCACCGACTAGCTCATGTTCTCTCTCTCGAGTCAGGTGGCCCCTTCGTCTCTTTATTACAAGCAGTTGCGAAGTGGCGACAGCGACAGAGTCCCAGGACGACGACGCAACATCACTAGTAGTATGTGTGTTGGCAAGACGAGAGAGAGAGAAGGTGTTGCAGCAGCAGCAGCAGCAGTGGGCGGAGAGAGGAAGGGACGGACGAGCGTTCCGTTCCATTACGTGTCGGTGCATGCATGCAAGTGACAGCGCGCAATCTCGTGTCCTTCTCTCCCCTCTCCTGTGAGCAGCCTTCTAATTAGCATGCCGAGAGAGGGCGGACGGGCGGGGGGCATTCGTGGCGAGGAGGAAGCGAGAGGAACTAGCATGGGAGCATGCAGGCAGTGTAGCGCACCGCCACCACCGCCACTACCACACCAATCAGAGCTCACTTCGGGCGAACTAGAAGTGAGCAAAACCGCGGCAGCAGCACAGCTGAGCACGAACAATATAATCGGATTGTCTGTCCGTCCGTCTGGTAGCTAGCCAATTCGGGCTCTCTTCAGCCCGCCTCCCTCCCCCTCCGACACTTCCGTCATCTCTCGTGCGCCGTCAGAGAGGAGGAGGACGACAAATGAGAGAGGCATGCGTGCGCGCGCGCACGAGTGCGCACAATTACGTGTGCGGCGGCCAACGACTCGACTACAAGTGAGCGAGCAGAAAAAGAGCGGTGGCGGCGGTGGGGGAGGGCGCCTTGTTGTGCGGCACCGGAAGCGGCTGGGCGGAATGATAGACGGCCCCCTCCCGCCTTCTCTGCGCGCGCGCCAAAAAGTGAGCGGTGGCTCCCCGGGGAAACAACGTCTCCGTGCGTCGCATCCAGATTATCGGACTCTCGCTTCATCTCCGTCTCTCGATGCGCAAGTATGCTGCTGCCGCTGCTTCTGCTGGGAGTATGACCGTACGAAGTTGAGACACATGACGCAATGTGCAGCGCGCGCAGTTGGCTAGACGACACAATATACAGAGACGGTTGTCGTACTTGCAGCTGTCCCTCTCTCTCTCGCTCTCCCTCCTCGTGGCGGTTATTTCTTGAGGGTCGACGGCGTTTTTGTAGCACCTGCGCCGGCTCCAGAGCCAGTTGCCGACCTCTTCATCGAGGTCTTGTGCACTAGACCGGAGGAAGGCGAACGTCGACCTGAAGCGTTTACCCATCTTTTATGCAAATCCTCGCACACACACACATACCGTCTTGGTCGTCGCCGCGTCTGGGCGACGATCCACCGCCACGACCGTGCGGCGACCGCGAACCTGTTCGTAGGGGGTTTCGATCGAATGCGATGCGGATGGTACTTCGTCGGTTGGTCGCGGACGTCGAGCGCGGCAGCGGCGGCGGCACGGCAAGAGTGCTCGACAGGAGGAACTGGTCAAGCTCGCCCTTTCCGTTGTTGCAATTCCCATGGCCCTTGGGTCGAGGCGTGTCGTGCGCTACGAGCGGTGGCGCGAGTCCGCCGCCTCCGTTCGGCATCGTCACTTGACTGGTTGCCGCCTGCGGAGGTGCCAGCGAGGACGACATGCCCGCCCCGTCCGAGTCTCTCGCTCTCTCTAAATGGCGGAACTCCTCCACCCTCGGTATCCCGTAAATAGACGGGCGACAGAACGAACATCGTGTGCAGCGTGTGTCTACACGTGTCTGGAGGGGCGCTGTTTGTAAATATAGGGGGCGCGGACCGGGGCGAGAGACGTGCGACTAGGCACCACGGATGGGGAAAGGGAGGAAATGGGCGCAGTCCGGACGATCAGCGACCTTCCGGGGTGGCGGAAGCGCACCACCAGCACCACCACCACTGAAGGCGATGCAAAGTGGAGAGAGAGAGAGAGGGAGAGACCGACTGGCTCGCGCGCGTGGGTGGTGGAGATCGCAGAGGGGGGAAAGACGCGAGATTAAGGGATTCTCTCCCCTCCCATTCATTGAGAAACATGTTCCTCCTCTCGCAATTAGCGGACCATCACGGCACGAGTTCAATAAGCCGCGCAGAGTGAGAGAGAAGGTGGTGGGGGAGGAGGAGACACTCGCTCGATTCCTCGAGAAAGGAGAGAGTGGGACGGGCGAGAATGCGACCGGCTGGCTACGCGGTCGGATGCCTAGCAACCACACGGGAGAAAATGGGTTTGCTCTAGTCTCGCGGCTTGCGCTCGAATGCTGCCGCCACCACGCATTGCCATGGATGTGAGTGTGCGGGGGAAAGAACCACTGCCCAACGCCACTTGTGTTCAAAAAGGGGAGCAGACTGCGTGCGTGCGTGCGTGCGTGCGCGCGACTAAACTTTCAATCTAATTTCTTTCGTCATATTATTATTATTGTGATGATGAATATGATCTTTGCGAGAGAACGACACGACGAGAAGTGCGCACGATCTGAGTGGTGATGCCATAATCACGTGGTGGGGGCGGTGGTGTCGTTGTTTTTCTCTGCCTCGTCGACATGCACCGTAATCGAGTCGCATCGAACGGGCTGTTGTGGTTGGCTGGACGAAGTCGTTCTGCCGCTCGATTGCTGCGCATTGCTCTGCTGCTGCTCTGACGACAGTGCGTCTTCTGCATTCCAACGCCGCCACAATGTCTAGTCGAGCAACGACGACTCGTTACCATTTGTCGAGTCGACGATCCCCTTGGTCGATGGAGTCTCTGGTCTCGGCCGAGGGCTGTCGGGTGGACGACGTGACGCAGGTGCTAGACGACCGCAGCGCTCCTGTTCGAAAGCAGTAGATTACGTGATGATGGTGATATGGCAAGAAGAAGGAGATGCCACTTACCTCGAACGAGTCCTCATGCTGAAGGGGATGATTCAGGGAAGAGGACGTGGAGGATGTGGACGATGCGGACGACGCGGAGAAGGCCATCTGACGCTGCAGACGAGGACGGGTAGTCAACGCCAGGATTCGGGTCGAGGCAGAAACTAGTAGTCGAATGAGAGAGAGAGAGAGGAAGGGAGAGGTGGAGAGGACGGAAATCAATGAGGGAAGGGAGTCACGCGCGAATTCTCGCTACAACTCGGGCCGTGTGATTCGTCTCGGGCTCAAGCCGCCAGCTAGCAAGCGCGTCCTCTCCCTTCCCCCACCCAATAGACGGCTGTTGCCACGGCGACCAAGCGCGCGCAAAAAGACGCGCCAACAACACTCGCCCTCGTCCTAGAGCTAGGCGGTAACAAGAGACGGGCGCTCGTAGACGACGTCTGTTTACTTCTTGACAACAAGTCAATGACGTGCGGCCGCGCGCCGACGCACGAACGGAAATTTGGTGAGGGTAAAGTTCCTAAAGTCGGCTCCCGCGTCATCTTCGCCGAACACCGTTCCGCTCGCGTGCGCGTCCAGCGACTCCTCGTCCTCGTCCGGAGAGGACGCGCCTGGGGCAACGACTGGACGGCGGTGAACGTGAACGAGCGTCTGTTCGTGATGATGCACACACGCAAATCCATGCATGTTCTCACACCTTATGTTCGCCGAATAACGGCTTCGACGGTCGGTGCGGTCTCACGGTCGTCGTGTTGAGAAACTGAACGGGCTTTCACCTGACGATCAAGCTGCCAGCGAACCTGCACCACTTGAGCCGTGTGAAACGTGGGACGATTGATGAGCTCTTCGACCGACGAGGGTGGTGCCGGTCGCCGTCGATTGAGATCGGGTACCAAACCAGTTGGCAGTGGTTGAGAATGGGAAGATAATGGCGAGGATGCCGAACTGTGCGGCGCCGATTGCGTCAGCACTCTCTCTCCTCTTCCAGCCACCGCAAATCCGGATGGCCGCAGTGGCGACGACGGAGCGAGCGGCTTGTTTTCGCCCTCCTCCCGCAGACCGGCGCTCACTTCTTGGTCGGGACGTTCGCGGTACGGCAGTAGCAGAGCGGCGGCATTCGATCGAACGATCGACTTATCCCCAAACGAACAGCACGGCAGTAGGAGGGCGGGAGACGAATGAATGCCGAGTAGGGCGGCCAATAGAACAACCAAATAATTCATGCTGCTCGTTTGAGAGGGCGAGAAATAGACGACACCGGCTTCAAGGTTCCTTGTCCGCTCGCTCGCCCGCCCAATGTAAAGAGTGTTTCCCTCCTTTTCGTCTCTCAAGGGAGACCACTTCGAGAGACTCGACCTTGGTGTACTACTTGCCAAGAAGGAAGGAAGGAGGTAAGGCGAAGAGGGGGAAGAGGGGAACAAGAAGAAGAAGAAGAAGAGACAGCACAACAGTCAGCCACTTTCATGGGGTAATAGAGATGCCTCAGAACGGTCTCCCTTCGGGAATCGCCATTCCACCGCGACAATACTGCGGTCGTGCACGGGAGGAAGATCGGCAACAATACAATGTGAGTGAGGAGATCGATGAACACCATTGGACTGTACGACGACCTCGAAGGAATGAAGACTGTTGAAACAACAATCGCTCACTTTTTGCTCGTATGACCCAGAAATATTGCCTGACAGCAACACACAAAGTCAGTAGATACCGAGAAACAGGCGAGAGTGGACCGCCTTCGTAGCCGAATTTTCCCCCGACTCGCGATCAAAAATTCTCGCGTGCAGTCTGAGCGGGTGATCGTCGGTTTGTCTTCTTGCTTCTTGCTTCGCTCTGCCTCTCTCTCTCGCTCTCTCTCTCTCTCTCCCGATGCCGTCTCTCGCCGCCCTCTGTGTATTGCCATCGTATCGCCTGTGCCCGTGCCGTGTTGTGATTTTCTGTCTCTTGCTCGCCCTCCACCGTTGCCGTTCACATGTCATCCCCTCGTTTCTTGCGTCGCCATTGATAAGCGCGCCCCTAAAACTAGTCTGCACATCTGTCGCCCTATCTACATGCTCGTCAAGTCCTCGATTGATTTTAGGCGTTGCGTCTGACAGCAATCATCTAGCAGCTTGCTCATATCGCCAGTCTCTCCTACGCAGCGCCGCCATGTCCGTTGACGGTACGATAATTTCGTCGAGTTTTGCAAGCCGGAAAAATATGTTCTAGACACGGGAACCAGTGCCGTTCCTAAATCATCGAGTCAGTCCGAAGACATTGTCTTCTCTTGCGGCATCTGTTACATCGTGCGTTTTCTTTCGTCTACTAGTCAATAATCGGCGGTCGTTTAGGACTATGAGGAGGATGGCGACCGGGTCCCGAAGACTCTGCACTGCGGCCATACGTTGTGCGCTAGCTGCATTCGCACCCTGGCTGAAGGTGCCAGTGGATCGACCTCCTTCTATCAGTAAGAAGACATTTATGAATAATGTCATGTGACAATTCAGGACGCGTCAAAAATGTCCGTTTTGCCGTGAAGTGACGACGGAGATCCCTTCCTTGCTGCCGACCAACTTTCAGCTGCTCGGTACGACTACTACAGCTCGTCTATTGTGGTGAATAACGGTGGGAATGTTTCAGCCCTCTTGAATCATCTTCATCGTCTGCGTCCGACCGAGGCCGTGGCCACGTCGTCCGTCAATCGCAGTGCTCGGAATCGTCAACAGACTCCCAGTGGAAGCCGTTCTTCCGAACTTGCCGACTATCGTGAGTTGGAGGCGTTTATTTCGACTGTCATTGGATTCTGAGCTTCTCGACTAGACTTTGCTCGTGCGTTTGTAGGATTCAAAGTTGAGATAGTTTCGTGGAGCCAAATATGCACCGAGTCGTTGTGCCCCAAATTGTTCGACGCACGCATCGTGGACGAGCGAGTACTCGACGGTGTTTAGGTTGGATCCGTCTAAATGTTAGTATTGTGCTCCACACCAACCGATGGTTGTCTACGGCCGTTGATTTCGTAGTGGAATAGTCGATAGCCCGCATCTCCGAGGTCTCTGAGGAGGGAGAAGTGCTGCGGCGCGCTTCCGTGCATTTCGATCAGGATTTCGCAAAAGCGAACCGCCGACTGGGTTTTCAGTACTGGCCCGATCGCTTCGTATTCGATGCCTGTAACGACGTATCGTCGGACTCTTCCATGAATTCCACCACCTTCGATGTCGATTTTCAGTATCCCTAGCTTCTTTTCCGGCGCTATCCAGCCAGCGTCTCGAAGTATGCCTTCGATCGTGACACGACCTTCACTGCCGTGTCTATCCTCTGACACGCGGCCGCGGATGACACGTCCTCCCAGTTTTTCGATCGATTCTATTGTGGTCGATCTTTGCGCTAGCTGCATATCCAGAGAAAACCCGATGTGAACTTGATGCAATAGCCTTACCATATCTACTGCGATGATTTTGCAGTTGCCACCCTTCAGACGTTGAATGTGCGTTTCAAACGGGGTATCGGCTTGCATTCCGATACTGAGAACGGTACACTCTGAATCGGTCTATTGCAATGGCATGACTGTGTATCGAGTCGCCCACCTCCTAATCTTGTTTGCGGAGCGCACACCCACTTCCCGCCGTCCACGATTCCACCGACTCGGAGTTCCGCCGGACAGCGGACCTTCGAATTGCCAACTCACAATCCGCCGCATTCTCTTACCTCGGGAGCAAGCGCGCTGAAGAACTCGCCCGCGTCGATAGTGTCTTTAGCAGAGTGCAGCTTCCTTCGTCGCTGTACCGTCTGCTCACGCCATTCTAGCAAGGTAGACGGAGGGAGTGACTCGTCAAAAACTGAATATAGTATTAGACATATCAGATGAGGAGTCGATTCACATGCGGGGCGTTTGGACAGTAGCAGTGATTTTGCAGCGTACGAGGTGAATTGTGATGAAAAACTCGACTTAAGTAGCTCTGGAGAAATGTGTAGATGAAGAACGACGAGAAGCAAGATACAGCCGACGAGCACAGCAAAGAATGCGGCCCTACGGGGCTCGTTGTATGACAGATCATTCTAGAGTTACCTGGATAGTGGGGTACTTAAAAGGAACGTTGTCATTGTAGTCGCGCCTATAAAGACCGGTGTGAGCAGGAATGAGCAAGTGTCAACGCACCTTTTCTGGTATGCGGTTGCTGAAGCGTGAGGATTATTACTGGCGGCTGGACGGGTACGCGTCGCATTTTTCACACTCACACATGGCTCACCGGCTCGTCTAAATCTCCCACTGCCTGTCGCGTGTCAGACAAACGCTGGTGGTTCACCCGACTCGTTGATCACAACTTGTCTCCTGAATTCCGTGGGCACGATAGAATCCACCATCGCGATTGCCCTCCAGACTAAGAGCTCGATTGTGATCAAATTCTGCCACACCTTCACGCGTCTAAACATCCAACTGATGTAGGGGAGAGAGCCGCATAGATTGAGCACAATGTCCACTGCAAATTTACAGTCGTCTGTCTTTAGCTCGCGTCTTTCGAGTCGACCGCCGTGTGGTGATCGGCCCGCGTCCCGAGGCAACGAAATGCGACCATCGTTTTGGCGAGGAGTCCGAGACTGAGGACGAAGGTGACACGCCCGTGCTCGCCTGCGGAACCAAGCCACGATCGGACCGTAAGTAGATCGGTCGTGTTTGAAGCAGTACGGGACGATTGGCAGATGCATTGAACTCTGAGTCGGCCACCTCGAACAGCGGTCTTTCGGCATCAGCCAGGCGCACGGCTCATCTCGTCGACGAGGCGAGATTTTTCTCCTGCTCCGAGAATGAGACGATTTAGACGGTTGGTCCCATCGTCAAGAAGGCCCAGCTGCTGAAAAACGTCCTTGCCGCCATGCTTGAGGAGCAGGTATGTCGGCGGACTTTGATGATTCGGAATGACGGCTTTCAGGACGCATCGGCTGCTGAAGCGGATCCCGCTAACCGATCCGGCAAGCAGGCGTTGACGAAACGAACTCAGCGTTAGTGCAGCATGGACGAGTGGTGGCAAAGGAAGAGTGAGCAATTTCAGGACGAATGGGGCGCATGCGTCTCTTGGAAGAAGATCTTGGTCGTTGCACGTCGCGAATCGCCGAGTTGGATCGTGCCTTCCGGGCGATGGAGAGAAAGGTTCGCTCTCCGGTTTGAGAGGCCGACGGTTTATTATCAGTACACCTCCTACGTGTCGAAATACGCCGAATCGTCGCCCAACGTTCGTCGACTCTTCAATCTCTTCCTAGAGCAACAACGTGCTAACGACGGATGTACGTTGACAGCTTGGGTTTGCAACCACTAGATTGCTTTTAGATCTAGACCGTGAGTACGGAATTCACTATGATCCATGTAAGCGGTTTCGCACCGTCGACTTGCCTACAACACGTGGTGTTTAGACGACGAGGAACCGTGGGAGCGGTACGAATTCGAGAACCGCGAGTCGCACTTCGGCGATGACAACGACTACGACGTTGACGATTTCGATGACCACACAGACGAATACGATCACGGCGAGTGGCAGTGAGTGGCTGTTTGCTTTTTCGTCGCAGCACACTTGTCATTCCAGTGGCCATCTCGTCGGCGACCTGAATGGAATCTTCGACGTGGAGGAGTTGGACAGAAACCTGTAAGTGATGATTGACTAGCACCTTAGTGGTACGATGTGTCACGTCGTACAGGGATCACTTCTTCCGCAGTTCCGCCGCTCAGCAGCCTGGCAGCATGGTACGGGGACTGTTCGTTCTTTCTCATCGAGATGAACGCCCTCTAGGAACGTCGCACTCGTGATGGGCAATCTGCTCGACAGCAGCGCAATTCGGATCATGGCGTGCCCGTGCGACCGGCCACAACCGGGCACATTCGCGGAGCCAATGAGCCTTTCGGTAGTCGCTAGCAGCAGCCACCTTTACCAGAAATTCCCACTTAGAACGTGCGGACACGGAAGTAGTGACGGCGGAGGAATGCATTCGCAGGGGTCGGCGACTGATGTCGTCTTCCCGCGACGCTATCTACGTTTGGACATGCGGCTTTTCGGCTCGATTACTCGTTCTAGGTGTGGGCGCCGCGCCCACGCACCGACCCTACGGTGCAGAGGTTCCAGTGCGCGCTCTGCATGTGCAATCTAACGCGCGGCTCCATTGACGTATGGTGTCTGACCGAAGTGGTACGAAGAGGGGAATGTTCAGCAACATATCGCGGGCTCTCAACATCAAAACAACTTGCACGGAGGCACGTCTGCGCCGCGACCTTCGAGAGGCAACAACCGTCAGCCGCCGGCCCGATTCGGTAATGATGACGATGGACACTTGACCGATTGGTGGTAGAGAGGAGAACAGAGCAAGATCGAGGGTTTCGCACGGACATTTATCACCATCACCTCCGCCTGTTGTGCCCTTTCTATCTCTTACACCGATAGCGTTCTTCTCCACTCCTCCAAATTCCATTGTCGTCACGCGTATACCCGCCATAGTGAGGAAAGTTCGACTCGAGTGAAGTCGGGGAGAAAGCAAGCACATCATCGGATGGTGGCCGCATTCTGAGTCGTTTCGTCGCATCCGGACAACCAAATTCGCCGAAATCTTTCACGAAACATGTCTGGCGTAGTCGCCATCTTCACACGCTTGTGCGGTGCTGCGAAGCGCTTTGAGAAGAGAGTAAAGATGTTTGGCGAGTGTTGCTGCTGTATGGCTTGCTTGCAATTTTTCTCGTGCACTGACGACTGACCGCGAGCGAATCGGATCGCGAATTTCAGGACGAGGCGCCTTTCGACCAGCCGAGTTCCCATCGTACGCAAACGGTCGGCAAAACCAGAGGTCTGGCGGACCATCGACGCCACGATTCTACGCCGAACCAGCAGCGTCGATATCGAGAGGTTGGGCACGACGAGCATTGGGCAATCGAAATGGTGGCCATGTTCAGAGGGCGGTCCGTACGCGGACGGAGGCGCAGACGATAGGCTCTTCTCCCGACAGGGTGGCGTCACCACTCCTCGAAACATGCCGCGAACCGGTCGTGGCGGTGGAGGACCATCGTTTTGGCGCACCAATCAACAACAGCACTCGCCGTCCGGAAGTGGCGGCGGCGGAAACCACCGCGGAAACCGAAATCACCGACAATGGCCGCAGTCCAACTACAATACGTACGGTGGACAGCGGTATCAGGAGGATGACGACTGGTGAAACAGCGGCTAACAGCAACAAGACGACCTGTCTTTGAGTCGAAAACAAGGGCAGATTATATTGGTGCGTGTGTAAATGTCTTTTCCATCTCGTCTCCAGGCACGTTCTGCGATCGATCATAGTGAGAGGTGAAACGACAGAGGAAGTGTATGAAGTGTACGCGGTTATGGTAATTTGCGGTCTTTATTGCGTGGCGACTTCAGTCGTTCAGTGGTCAGTCTGCTATCTTCCTGCACACAACGATAGCGATGGCGATCATTGATTTGTGTATGTGTGTGCGCGCGCACTCGCTCTCGCTCTCCGCATCGTCCTTCCTCCCACCGTATTTAAACAACGTGCGTCACTTCAGTGGCAAGCAGAGTAGGAAAATGTCTCCGCCAACCGTTCGTCTGGCCGTCTCCGGTCTCCAGATGCCGCTGCACGGCCTCGGAACCTGGCTCTCGAAGCCGGGCGAAGTCGCCACCGCCGTCCGATATGCACTCGAGGCTGGGTAGCGTTGTTCCCCGTTCGACTTTTAGCTAGTGAACGCGGCAGGTACACGCACATCGACTGTGCCTTCGTCTACGAGAATCAGAAGGAGATTGGCACCGAGCTGACGAAAATCTTCCAGGAGGGAAAGATCAAGGTAGGAGAAACGTGCCAACAAAAAGAGAGAGACGTCGTCGCGCGCAGAGATCGAACGTGTTCATCACGTCCAAGATCTGGAACACGTTCCACTCGTACGAGCTCGCCAAGAAGAACATCGACGATATCCTGAACGAGCTGAAGCTCGACTACATCGACCTGCTGCTGATCCACTGGCCGATGGGCTATAAGGGTATCGGCGAAGGGGTTTTGCCGTATAGGCTCCGGGATAGAGAATGCCACTGCGAACGCGCGACAGTTGTTGACTTTTCAAAATCCCAACTATTTATTGGCCAAAATCGTGATCTAGTTCCTGCGTTTCTCGTCTAAGTTCGTTTCCACGGGCGGAGAGCGGAAAACGATAACCACGAGAATGTGGTGGTGGTGTTCTCTGGCCTGGAGCTCTTATACGACAAAATCTCTTCGAAAACAGAGGGCGGCCACATCTTCCCCAAGGTACCGCTTGCCATTCCAATTACTATGAGGAGTCGACGAGTGCAGCAAGGAGACAAGATGCTGTACTCGGACGTCGACTATCTGGAGGCGTGGAAGGCACTGGAGGATGCGGTCGATAGTGGACGCGTCAAGTCCATCGGACTGTCGAATTTCAACCACGAACAGATCCTGCGCGTTATCTCGAATTCTCGCATCAAGCCAGAAGTTCTTCAAGTCGAGCTGCATCCCTACTTCCAGCAACGCAAGTTGCGCAACTTCTGCAAGGAGCAGAACATCCACGTGACTGCGTACTCGCCTCTTGGTTCGACGTCTTTCTTCCTCTGGTCGTGACAGAGGAGTGTGGCGTAGGTAATCCGGCGATGCCGTTCCGCAAACCCGGCGATCCGACCATCCTCACCGAGCCGGCCGTCGTCGACATCGCCAAGAAGCACAACAAGGTACGGAGCCTCACGTCCTTGAAGCGATGACCTCTTGCGACCAGACTCCCGCCCAAGTTGCGCTCAAGTGGGCCGTTCAGCACGGCATCACCGTCATTCCAAAGTGCCGCTGCACTCATTCTGTCGTAAAGAAACCACCGAATCCGCAGATCCATCTCCGAGTCGCGCATCCGCGAGAACTTCAACATCTGGGACTTTGAGTTGAGCGCCGACGAACTGGCCACCATCGACGCTCTCGACAAGGTTGCGCACTCTCTTTCCCCCGTCTCGGGCACCTTGTATCTTTGCACAGAACTGGCGCATCCTGGACCTGACGTTCCGCGACCACGACCATCCGCACTTCCCGTGGAACATCGAGTTCTAGGCGAGGCGCTCTGCTCAGTCAACGCCACACATCACCCATTCCATCAGCGGTCGTCCGCATATAGGAGGAGAGAATTCATCTAACAGATGAGTTGCGTGCGACACATAGTACTTACAAGTCTTCTCGGAGTCATGAATGCTGGTGGAGGAGGAGGAACGCGGAGTTTCGTGCGGATTCGATCGGTTTTCTCTGTGTATGTGTGTGCTCGTTATCCGGTCATCTTGTTTATCGATGGTGATGCATGCGGAAAATCGTGAGACCATCAGGATTTGGGAGAGGCGACGACTGGGCGTGTGGCTTTCTTCTGGCCGGTCGTTTAAAATCGGAGGGACACTAGGCGGCAGCACCACGCGAATTTGTCAGAAGTAGACGGTCCGACGGAGCGGTCGACGTTTCCGGAAGCGACGGCGGCGGAGAGATGGACGACGCAGCGGGCGCGTCTACCACAATCGCAGTCGTCGTTGTCCCCGCCGTCGCCGGAACAGCGCTCGACTTCGACAACAGGGAGCCGCCGCCGCCGCCGCCTCCGCCACCGCCGCCGCCAGTGTTGTGCTCCAACTGAAATGGGTTTACATGTTTGGCAATGATCGATTGTCAAACGTCCGAGTACCTGGTCGAGCACAGCCTGCATGACATTGCGAGTGCCGGGTCGACCGTCGCGGGAGAACGTTTCGTAGCGGCTGGTTCGTTTCCATAGGTAGTAGAAATCGACCAGCTCGGCGGTCGTCCGATCCGGCAGATGATTGGCCCGAATCGCGCCAAAGTTCTTACCGCGTTCGCGCAATCCACGCTCGAAGGCCACCGTGTCCTGCGCATACGCACACCTTTGAATGCAACGATCGCCGTCAAACTCACCGATTCAGGCCACGAATCGCGACGAACCCTGGACTTGGTGGATGCATTTGCGGACGGAATCGAATCGGGCAGACTGTTGCGATCGTGCTGTAATTGTGTATGCTAGAAGCATGCGCGATCGCCTGCGTCACCTTTCGGAGTTCGTCCAGCGCCTCGTCCACCTTGCCATTGTGTCTCTCGAGCGCAAAGAGTGCGTCCTCGTCGTCGAAACTCCCAAAATAGTCGCTGTCCGTACTCGTCGCTGCGCCATCCCCATTCGTGTGGCCATTCACGTCTTCGGACTCGGACGTCGATCCACGGAGGCGACGTCTCTTCCCGAGAGGTTCGTGCGAGTCCGGGTCGGAATAGCTGCAAAGTGGTGTTTGCTAAGAAAGAGGCCGTTCTCACCCAGTGACATAGGCGAAGAACTCGCGCAGGAATCGCTGAACCAGCTCGTCCGGTTTCGGCGACCACAAACAGCGCGAAGCGTTGTCTGCACGAAATGATCGGGTGGAGAACCCGACGGCAATGCGTACGCTAACCTTCGATATTGCTCAGGCTATCCACGCTTGCTAGAGAGGGCACGTCGGCTTGAAAATCAGCACCGACGCGAATTTCGCGCTGCCAGGTCTCCTGCGACGGAACGTAGTCCTCCTCGTCCTCCTCCTCGTCGTCATCGCCGATCTCGTCTTGCAGCGACTTGAGGTAAGCTGCGGCCAGTGTTGAGTCGTGGCCATGCTCTGGAGTGGCGCACCAATTCGAAGTCATTCGTGTGTGTGCGTAAATTACCATCCTTCTCTTCGCTATCCTCCTCTCCATTCGGTTCGGGATTGGACGCGGATGCGGCCTGGTCAGCGCCGTATCCGTATCTGGGAAACGGAATATTTGCAACGAGCAAAGAGAACCTGCGCCGCAACTCCTCAATGTCGAGGTCGGCCTCGTCCTGCAAGGCAGCCAACTCGTCCGGATCATCGCCGCCTTGCAGTCTCTCCTCCTCGTCCAGCGTCGCTATAGCCACTTTGTTCGAGTTCGACCTCGAAACCCCCACCTTCGTCGTCGTAGCCCAGATCTTCGTCGTCCTCCTCCACATAGTCGTCATTCTCCGGATCCTCTTGACTCGGGACGCGGTCTTGAGGGACGACCGCAGCCGCGGTTTCCACGCTCGACTTGTTCGGATCCGTCTCGGCGGGATCTCCACTCGAAGATGGATTCGTCATGATGCCAGTGCGCGTCGAGTAGAGAGAGAGAGGGAGAGAGCAAGCGGGAGAGTCTCGATGAACTCAAAGCAGACTACTACTACTCGTTCCGTGGAAACCCCAGTGGACGAACTGCGCACACGCACGACGAAGGCCCTGCAGTCGGCCGGGCGGGCGGTTCCTGGTTCCGTTTGAATCGCGCAAGTTTCAGAGTCCACTTGGATCGATTCGTCGTGCCATGCCCTTTTCTGCGACTGACTGTCTGCGCGGACGCCAGACTCGGCGAGCGACGGCCGTCGTGCTCGCCCAGGCATGATAACGCAAAAGAGAGGGGGGGGGAGGGGTGCGCGAGTCTTCACAGAGGGGGGTCGTCGTCGACGGTGGACGAAAGTGAGCAGCGCACAGCTGGTCGAGCATTCAGGACAGATTTTGGTTTATGATGATTGCGAGCAGCCGGCAGACGGACTGATGACTGTTCTAGTGTGCGTTGGTGCGCTAGAGTGTTCGCGTCGTCTTGCCTCTCCGTCCGGTTCGTCTGTTCACCACCGTCATCACCAACATGTCGGGAGGATGTCTCTGTGTCTGTGTGTGTATGTGTGTGCGTGTTGTCTCTGTGCATGCGTCAGTCCTTCTGCCGACTCGGGCGGGATGAGATCGTTCGTCTCCCGAGAGAGAACACTAGTGTGTGCGTGGGTAATGCTTCTTCTCGCGCGGGAGAGTGACAGACTGAAAGGGAGTGACGTGTCGCAAGAGGAGAGAAGAGAGTGAGATCATCATCGTCGTCGTCGTCGTCGTCAGTATGTGTTCGGGGCGGGGGCGATCACGGCACAACACTGAGTGTAGGATGGAATAGATGGATGCGCGGACGGGAGGAGAAGTAGTGGGAATAGCGCACATGGCTGGGACGACGCGTAACCGGTTGCTGTTTCTCTCTCTTTCTGTGTCTGTCTGTCTGTTTGTCCGTTTATCTGTAGCAGTTATCTCTCTCTCTTCAATTCTGAGATCTGTCGCGGTGTTGACTCTCGACACATTGCACTCTGTCACGGTCTCGTTGTCTTCTCTCTCTCTTCTTCCTCCACCACCTCCTCAGATTCGGTAGGTCGTCCGTTTGGGCGCGCCGACGCCGCGTCGCCGATTGTTGCTGCTGGCCAACGGCTGCAAGTCGGGCTGGTACATTTGTGTGTGAACGTGAATCACCATGGCGGGCTGGTCGTCCCATTCGAGTGGGGCGCCGCCCTGTCGAGTTGGCAGCACGCGAGTCTCGGCTCCCTCCTCATCATCGTCGTCGTCGCCCTCCTCCACTTCATCATCCTCTGCCCCATCCTCATTGATGACGGCTGACGCGTTGGCCGCCGACCGAGGCGTTTGAAGCGGCACTGCACGGTGCTGCTGCTGATGATGATGACGACGGCGGTGGCTGTTGTCGAGCTCATCCTCTTCATCGTCGTCCTCGTAGTCGTCCTCCTCATCGTCGTCATCGTCGTCGTCGTCCACCTCGTCGTCGAGCTCATCGATGTCTGCGCAGGGTTTCACGTCTTCCTCTCTCCGCTCAGTGGCAGAACGACGGTGGATGACTCACCGAAATGTGTGGCTTCTCCGGGGATCGCATCGCCGGCAACGCCACCCTCCACGGTCATGACGTCGAGCGGATTGACGATGATCTTCATGCCAGAGTCGTCCCACTCGAGCCCGTCCTTGCTAGCGGTCGACGTCCGTCTCGAGCGTCTGCTTCGTCCGGCGCCTCCCCGTCTGCGTGTGGCCGGCGCGCCGTCCTTCAGCTTCAGCACGCCCACCACCAGCAGGACCAGGAGGAATCCCACACAGATCACCACGGCCACGGCGACCGCCGATCCTGCATACACGATTGTATATGGTTTGCGGCGATGAATGCTGATGCGCACGCACCGGCCATGGTGCCTTGGCTGGCAGCGCTGCCGCTCAGGTCGCGTCCGGCTCGTCGGGCGAAGGGTTTCGCGCGCGGCACGTCCATCTCGAGGATGTTCTGCAGTCTGGCCGACGAGGCCGAGACGACGGGATCGAAGACGGACGACGCCGGCTCGAAGTGGCGATCGAAGAGGTCGAACGACGACGACGCCACCGCGGCCAGGGGCAAGACGGGCGGACGAGCAGACGTGCTCGACTGGACGGCGGTCTCGTCGTCGTTGGACGCAATCTCCATCTAAGATGGGTCGCGGGTGCACGTAGCGAATGCGTCGAGTCTAACCGTAGTGACAAGCTCGTTGCTCTCGACGCTCGCGCCGCCGTCCTGGTTTCGGGCGCCGCACTTAAGGGCGTAGACGCGACGCGGGAACGACGACGACTAAATGCGGATGTTTGTGGGAGCGAGAGGGGATCCTCGCGATTCGCCTCAACCTGCGTGTTGAAGTAGTGGATGTGCTGGAGTACGGTCGCGTAGTTTCGGGCGGTGTCTCGGCCGCGCAGCAGAACGCCTTCCTGGTCGTGCTCGAAGTGGATGTGCGTCGAGGCAATGAGCACGGCCGGGGACGAGAAGTACTCGAGGTCCGAGTCGCGGCCGGGCCGCAGGTGCAGTTTGCACCAGTCCAGTCGAGTCGTGCTCTCGTTCACTTCCTCCACCGCCTGGTCGCCGTCCTCCGTCGTGACTGCGATCTGCAACCGAGGGAGATGCGGTGGTGGTGGCGTGCTCTCTCTCATGTCATCATCGTCGCCTTCTTCTTCTTCCGTTACCTGCAGTTTCGGCAGCATCGCCGATCCCTTTGCCACCGCGCGCCGTGTCGTGCCGACGACGGCGGTGTCGTCCGCCAGCGAGAGTCGAATCTGTCTCACCGCTCGCTCCTTCATCGTCGGCTCCGGTTTGGCGGCGACGCTGCTTGCCGGAGTGCCCTTCGTTGTTGGCGTCGCTGTTGTCGTTGCCTTTGTCGCTTTTGTTGTGCCAGCGGCCGTTGTGGTGCTGGTGGAAGTGGACGTCGGGCTAGTCGCCGGCGTCGCAGTGGTGGTAGTGACGGAGACCGCCTTTCTCTTCTTCTCCGTTTGCTGCGCCACCGCCGCCGCCTGTCCAGCGGCGCCGCTCCGCACGTCGATGGCGATCTCGGCGA
Organism: Bunonema sp. RGD898; assembly: GCA_014805405.1. Taxonomy (NCBI): domain Eukaryota; kingdom Metazoa; phylum Nematoda; class Chromadorea; order Rhabditida; family Bunonematidae; genus Bunonema; species Bunonema sp. RGD898. Next base: position 7,454 of record JACMII010000174.1, on the reverse strand, counting down.
CCGGGCCCAACTCCACGGTCTTGGTCTTGTCCGCGGAGCAGTGGCCCTTCGCCGACACTCGAACCGTTCGTCGGCCGGGCGCCGGTCGCGCCAGCTGATTCGTATAGGCGACATGACGTAGCATATTGGCGAGCGTCGACGCCGTGTCCGTCACCAGCACGAGTCGCGTCTGTTCCGTGTTCCAGGTAGCCGACTGCACATACATCACCATTTCGCCCCCATCTCGTCCACCGTGCGCCCACACTCACCTGTCCGGGCGTCAGTTGGTCGGTAGCGGTGTAGAGCAGTTGTTGCGGGCAACGATGCGCGCACGCCACCGACTCGGCCGACTCGACCGCGCCTGCAAAAACGAGAAACGTGCGTTCTCATTCATACGAAATGAGTGCGCACCGCGAAGCAGGAAGACGGACGAGAGATGACCCTTGAAGAACTGAGCCATGTGCTGGGCTCGGGCATGCCAACACGCACCGACGACCAGACGCGTCGACTAAAGAGATCGTGTGCACTACTAGGCGGCAAAGCGATCGTGACCGACCACAGCCGACGGGACGGGCTGCTCGTGCAGGGGCCAGTCGTCGAGGATCTCGGGATTGCGATCGTCCGCGGGCAACTGTCGTCCGTCGATCAGGAGATGCACGTCGTCGACGCCGTTGAAGAGCAGCGAGTAGGAGTGCCACTTCGCGTCGCACACCTCGTCCAGCGACCAACGCCACTCGGCCGCTCGGAACTGCTCCGCCGAGCCAGCCTCACGACGGAGAACCACCTCCAGACGACAGTGGCGCACGTAGACCGACATGTGGTGGCGGTTCAGTTCTGCAATCCGCCCATCGATTGGCGACCGTCGGTCAAGATGATTACCTCGCTCGTCGCTCTCGCAGAGGATCGTGTGCTTGTGACCGTCGTCGACCCCATCGGAACGCTTTCGGCGCATCGAGAATGACAGCGTGAAGACGTCCGGAATCAAGCCCTGCAGAGAGATGGGGATCATCCTCATTGCGAGTCTTGTCATTAAGCTCCTGGCCACTCACGTTGACGACGTTCGACGGAACGACGACAGCGTTGGTGGTTCCGTCGAAGTAGAATCGATCGACCGGCTTCTTGGCACTCTCGTTCTTCTCCTCCAGCCCCTCGTCGTCATCGTCGTCGACGTCATCGTCATCCTCGTCCGCGGCGTCGATATCCTTGCTCGTCTTGTTGGTAGTGCCCCACGATGGCAGCAGGTTGATGGTGTTCGCGTTGAGGTTGCACGTCTGGATGGTGTAGTTGTTGAAGAGGGTGTCGCGCGAGCATCCGTCCGGCTGCTCGTTCGTCTCCAGCTCGACGGTCGCTTCGACTCGCTCCATCGATCCGCCGGGACATCCTTCGCTATTGTTCTCCTTGCAGACCACCAGGTGCGGCGCGGAGCCCACGAGAAGGGGGCGCGCTCCCTCGCCAGCCGTGTAGTCCATCTGTGAGACGGGGAATATTCGTTGAACGAGTGATGTCAGAATGCGGGAGGAAGAAGGGGAGGCGTACCTTTTCCGGCAGTCCACTCCATCCGGTCGAGCACTTGGCCTCGACGTTGATCGTGACGAGTGCCGACTTGGATCGTCGCTGACCGCAGTCATGCGCCACCACCGTGAGAATGTACGAGTGGGCGGCGGTTCGGTTCAACGAGCGCGTGTTTCGAATCACTCCCAGCCGATCGACCGTGAACGGCGGGGCATCCAGTCCGGTCTCGGTGGGCTGCGCCGCACCATGGGCGTTGAGGTTGTGCGTCTGCGCGTTGGTGATCTCGTACTGGCAGATCTCGCCGTATGGATGTCCACAGTCCGCGTCGGTGGCTCGCACCTTGCCGACCACCTCCTCGGCGGGACCCCTTTCAGGAGCCGCGAACGTGTACCAGGGCTCGTCGAACTCGGGTGCATGGTCGTTGGTGTCCTTCACGGTGACGGTCAGCTTGACCGGCTCGCTTCGGAGCGCCGGCTCGTCGCATCGCACCGCGATGATGTGCAGGTTGTAGAGGGATCTCTGCGCGCAGTCGACTGCCTTGCGTCCTTCCACCTTGAGTCGAGCCGCTCCCGTGGCGCTGTCCTCGACTTGAATGCTGAACGGCAACGGCTCCTGCTTCTTCTCGCTGGCGTCGTCGTCCCAGAGCTCGTACGAACAGACGGGTCCTGGGAAAATCACTTCCTTTCTCTCCCCCGCCACCCTCTGAATGGACCTTTCTCTCCCTGCCATTGTGTCCTGCCTTCCGCTTCCATTCTCAGCTTCCATTCTTCCACCACTATTCCCATCTCGCGTTGGTCGGCGGACAAACAGGCGGCACGGCCTTACACCTCTCTCTCCCTCTCTTCAATCTCGTACGTCACAGTCGTGTCAAGGCGTTGCTCTCTCACCCATGCGCGTCTGTCCAGTCTCTGAGAAATCCGTTGCTCCGCTTCTCATCGCCATGCCAACAGACCTACTAACAGATGTGTGTGACCAACACCACGTCTTCTTCGTCCTCTCCGTCTTCTCTCATTTCCCTCGTCATTCGGGGGGAGAGAGCGAGTGAGGGCCCTCTCTCCCTTTCTCATTAAGAACCGCAAGATGGTTCGGGAAGAGGGAAGGAAAGAAGGGAGGAGGGAAGCAGAGTGAAAACATGTCTCGCGCAGAGAAAGAAAGAGCGAGCGAGCGAAGGAGAGAGGAGAAGAGAGTGCATCCAATTAGTACTCGGCAGTGCGAGTTGGTGCTACCCAATCTAGTCTCTCGTGTGCTTCTCTTCTCTCTTCTTCGTTCTTCCTCGCATACCGGTCTCGGGCAGGACGGCCAGTGGGGGTTGCAGGTCCACGAGCGTGGCGTCCTCTCGGAGCAGAGCCGTTAGACCGTCGGCGCCGTGCAGATCCAGCACCGGCACTGCAGTGTCTCCCGTTTTAGGGCCTCTTCCAGCATCTCCACCACCACCTCTCCGCCGATGATGATGCAGATGACCGCCGTTATGGTGGTGGTGACTCTTCGCGTCCGTGGCGACCAGGAAAAAGAGGAAGGGGAGGAGCAGCGACAGGGCGAGAGGCCGTCCATCTCTGGACCTGCCCGCCGCCATCTTGGCTCTCCTGAAAAGCAATGCACACATCAGATTCTAGTCAGAGGGGTGGTGGAGGAGGAGGAGGAGAGCGACAGCAGGATGGCGGTGGTGTGAAGCAGTGGGGAGCGGGAGAGGGAGGAAGGAGGGCCCTGGGGCCGTGGCCCCAAAATCGAAGTCTCCCACCGCGCGAGAGAGCACGAGGAGACGGGAGACGGCCGACGGCGAGCCGAGACAGACGGGCCTGCGCCGCGAGCGCGCGCGCGCTCGCCATGCCCCGCCGCCGCCGCCTCTTCTGGTGTCTCGGGCGGGAGACCGAGAAGCAGCAGCAGCAGCATCCCGACTCGCGCACGCACACAACCACGGCGCCAGGTGAAGAGAGAGAGAGAGAGAGAGGGAGCGTGCGCGTGCGATAACAGCCTGCTGCTGCTGCCATGGGGCATACCGTAAGCCGCCGGCACGGGAGAGGAAGGCCATCAATACTGCCAACGGCAGGGGCGCCTTGTTCTCCGCTTCCTTCCTCCTTTCCCTCTCCCCCTCTTCACCCTGACAACCACCACCACCGAGGAAAGACGACAAACCGAGACGAGAATGGAAAGGGACTGCCCTTTCGCGCGGGAGCAAGAGGGAAAGAAGAGATTGTCCACGGGGCAGCAAGCGAGAGAGAGACAATGATGACGACGACGGCGGCGGCGGCGGTGACGACGAGACGAAGAAGAATGTGGACGGGCGGGGGGCACTCATGCATATGCATCTGGGACAGAGAGTGGAAAAGAACCAGACGGGCAGGGGCCGCCGATGTGTGAGAGTGGGAGAATCAGCGGGGAGAGATGAAGAAGGGGCGAAGAAGTCCCTTCTCCCCCCTCTCTCTCTCTCTTAATCACACATAGTGTTCGTCATGCTCTCGCTCTATCCCTCGCAGGTGCGGGGGTGTCGATGCGTGAGCGAGTGAAAGCGTTGCCATTTCTCAGAATAAAGACGACCGCTCTCGCTCGCGCCCTATCCCCCCGACTACAAATTGACATCGTCGTACTGGTGTCGGCTGATACTGCTGGGGAAGGGGCGAGAGGGGAAGGGGAAGAGAGACGGCCAATTGCTGTCCCCTGTCTGTGTGTGTCCGTGACAGGCCGCTGCTGCTGCTGCAGCATTGCGCTGGATAAAACGAGAAGAGAGGGAGCGAGCAGCACAAATTAGGGGGCGAGCAGGAGCAAGAAGGGCGCTAATGATAGATTTCCCCCGCCCTTTTCACACAGGCATCCCCTTCCTGCTCCTCCTCCTCCTCCTTTTTCCACGACGCCTCGTATTGCAATCCATTACTCCTCCCCCGTCCTGCACTTTCTCTCTCTCTCGCTCGCTCTCTCACTCGGAGAGGGAACAGACGGAGAGAGGGAAAGAATCACGAGCGAATGCCTCCGGTCATATGATACCGAGCTGGTGACGACCGACAAACACTCACCCGCAGTCTCACGGGCACACATCAAGCGGATGCTGACTGACTGACTGGCTGACTGATGGGAACGATGGCCAGGAAGAACGCTTCTTCTCTTCCTTTCTCGATTTTCCTGCTGCTTCTAATCCTCACGTCTGTGCTCGCAGCCTCGATTGCGAGGAGAAAGCCGACGACGAAGAAGGCTGCCAGCCTAGGAATTCAGCTGACCTGCACCGAATGCGCAATCATTGTCGCCCCACTAAAGTTTGTAAATGATGCGTTGGCGGGAAGCTCGCTGTTAAGATGGATTCCACTCGAATCGGCCTACTTCCGTGTGGCCAGTACGATTTGCGCGATCGTCGCGCAGAAGAAAGAGGTCTGCGACGGATTCCAGGCACAGTTCGACGTCAGTTCTTTCCCATTGCCAACGACGGGGCCGAGCTGTCTTCTAGGCAACGTTCGCGTACATTTGGCCACAGCTCACTGTCGCACAAGTGTGCGGTCTCTTCATGGACGAGTGTGACACGAGCGGACAGGACTGGAGCATCATACTTCCCAAGAAGCCGCACATTCTGCCGCCCATTCCGCCCGCTCCGAGAGCGCTGGAGCGAGTGCGCATCCTCCAACTGTCCGACCTGCACATCGACTGGAACTACGCCGAGGGAGCTGAGGTGAACTGCGCCATGCCCCAGTGTTGTCGCGGATCCAGCGGAGGGGCGGTGAATTCCCCGGCCGGACGATGGGGAACGACTGCGGAGAAGTGCGACATCCCGTATCGGACGCTGGTGCATGCGCTGGAACACATTGCAAAGTCGCACAGCGTGGATCTGGCCATCCTGACCGGAGACTATGTGGACCATGCCAGTTGGCTCTACACGAAGGAGTCGCATCTCGCCACGTTCAGGAACATCTCCGACACCATTCAAAAGTGAGACTATCATTGCGAATCGTACAGCAACAGCTGCTGTACGACTGCAGATATCTCCCTGGGGTGCCGGTCCATTGGGTTCTGGGCAATCACGACAGCATCCCGATCAATTCGTTCGCTCCGTCCTGGGCACCAAGAGAGCTGACTCCGCACGGCTGGCTCTACGGCGAAGTCGACTACATTAGCAAGAGATGGACGCCTCCCTCGCAGGCCACCGATCTCGACATGATTACGTTCGTGACGGTGGCTTTTTCGCTTTCACGTGATGCGATATAGTCGTGGCTCGTTCGTGACGGTCCTCCGCCCCAAGCTGATTCTCGTCTCGGTAAACAGCGGCTACTGTGAACGCACCAACTTGTGAGTCATCGCGGTGGCGAGACGATGATGATGATGATAGTTGATCGGGTAACTTTGCTAGCATTGTGCGTCTGAACCAGACCGATCCGGACGGAACGCTCTCATGGCTTGCGGACAGGCTGTTCGACGCGGAGCGCAACGGACAACGAGTTCTGCTGGCTGCCCACATTCCGCCCGGCGACGCGGAGTGCCTGGAAGGATGGGCCAAGAACTACTATCGCATCACGCAAAGGTACACGACGGCGCTCTTACGGACGACTCCTTTTGAACCGCCAGATTCCATCGCACCATCGTGGCGCATCTCTTCGGACACGTGCACACCGACTCGTTCACGATGTTCTACTCGGACATGGAGGTCGTGAGGACACGCGAGTGAGCGACCATTCCGAAAATGCAGAACAGTACGTCACATCCGGTCTCGGTCGGCTACGTGGCGCCGTCGCTGACGACGTACGGAGCCGTGAATCCGTCCTATCGAATCGTGGAACTCGATGCGGACGAGGACTTGCAGTCTTACGTACGCTTGCCCATTGCTCACCGCCCTCACATACTACGGTCGATCGTCTCCTAGGAAGTGGTCGATGTGGTGAACTACTACGCGAATCTGTCGGCCATCGCCCCTGGCGGCGAACCGCAATGGAAACGCCTGTACTCGATGCGAGACGCGTACGGGATCCCCCGCTTCACGCCCGATCGACTGCATCAACTCGCCGAGAAGATCACACGTAACTCTACCCTTCAGGATCAGTTCGTCCGAAACGCATATCGATCCGAGTTTGCCTGCACGGGCGACTGTCGACGCGATCTGCTGTGCTCGATCTTCGCAGCGCATCACAGTTCAGCGTTGTGCAGTCGACTCTGAGCGGCGATGAGACTGAAGATGTTGATGAAGAAGGAGAAGAGAGCAAGGGCGCCCGTTTCTGCTGCTGCTGCTGCTGCTGCTGCCATTTGATCCTCTTCCTCCGCTGCTGTCTTGTGCCCACTCTGTCGCTTGCTCGTTCGCTCGCCGACTGAGAGAGTGCTTTTAGTGCTTCTCCTTCCCCCGCAGTGGTCGCTTGCTCGTCGACATAAACATGAAATGGACGCTCGTGCTAGTGGCGGCCTGCCTGCTGGACATCTCTTCGACGGGTAGGCTGATTCCTGGACAAGAAATTGGCGACAAACTAGTGTAGAAGCGAGTGTGAAGTGTGCGGCATGCACGTTTCTCGTCGGCGCCATCAAGTGGCGACCAACGGACACGGCATACTACAAAGTCGGCGGACTTCTCTGTCGACTCTTCGCCTACGACGGCGACGTTTGCACGGGCATTCAACTCCGATTCGAGTCCACATTCCGTTACGTATGGCCACAACTGTCGGCACGTCAAGTCTGTGCCCTCTGGATGGACGAATGCGATTCGGCAGCCACGGGTGCCAATTGGACTATTCCACTACCGCCGCCGCCGCCGCCGTCGCCACCACCATCACCGCTGCCACTATCTGACACTGCACCGAAAATTGAAACCAGAAAAAGGGACGTGGCGGCGGGCGAAGGGAGTTCATCGCCGCGATTAATTCGAATCGTGCAACTGTCCGACCCGCACATCGATTGGGACTATGAGGAGGGCGCGGAGGTCGAGTGCTCTCTTCCGCAGTGCTGCCGGAGTCGAGGGACCACGAACGGCTCGGTATGATGTCATTTTCGTACAGATCCACCCG
>JACMII010000173.1:7537-29392 GCA_014805405.1 Bunonema sp. RGD898 | reverse complement strand
GTGGAGCATCGCAAGGTCGTCGCTGACGAATTCGAGGTTTGCCACCGATCATCATGCACAATGAGAACGGGGAGGGGAAAAGGGCGACGAGATCTACCGCAACACGGAGCACTACGGCGGCGTCGTCTATCACTACCCAAAAGGTTTTGCTAGGATCTAGCAGTTCACGAAAGCTTAACCCGTCCAATCTTGAAGAGGGTTCGCACGAACTGCTGTACGAGCGCCGCCACCATCGTCAACATCCGCACCGTCGAGCGCACAAGAAGTTCGATCGATACGAACGACAGGGCGGTGGTCGCCGAGAAAACGACGACTCCCTCGCGAGCCACGCGAAGGAAAACGGGAAAGCGTGGAATTGAGTGATATCACGCGATTGGAAGACACGACGACGATGAAACGAAATAAGCGTGACGAAAGATGGGATTCATGCATGGGGGCTGTGCGCATTCCAAGTGGCGTTCGTCTCAACACGGGGGTTTGTGCCCGCTCATCATTTGTGTGGATCGGCGTAAACTGAGCCGCGTCACAGAGCTGGTGCGGCACTCGATGAAAACCTCCCTCCCGTTTCTTGCAGTGGATGCGTACGCGCGCAAACGGTAGCCGATCGCGCTGGCGCCACACACTGTACGCGTGGTGATGATCACACCACTGCGGCCACCGAACTGTGCCCGTATTTTTGACGTTCATTGCTAGCATGGCACCGGTCGATCCGTCGTTGACGCACTCGCTACGCGACCTCTCGGGGCAGTCCATTACCGCCCCGAGCACATGCCGCACGACTGGGCGCATTCGGCCTTCTGCGCCGTCGTGTAGAAGGAGGTCGTGCAGAAGCCGTTCTTCGCCCAGTTTGCGCAACTGTTGTACGCACGTGTCGTCAGTGTTCGCCCGTCGCAACGCCAACCTCGAGCTGCTGTCCTGGCAGGTGGGCGTCGGATAGCAGCCCATCGGCGCGTCCGCCGCCACCGTCGTCGTCGCGCAGCAGTAGCCCGTCGGGCAGAACGTACCCGAGATGCACTCTGCAATTTGGAACATCCCCTCCCCACTCTCGAGCACGAGTGGTCTGTCGACGAGGGGTGCGGCAGACATCTCTGTTTTGCACACGCCTCGTATGTATCGTGTCTGCTGACAACATCTATCGAAGAGGCGTGCGCAACTCACGTCCGATGGGTTGCGCGCTGGCCGGATAGAAGAAGGCTGAAATGCACGTTTTCATGACTGAACTGTGGCGATTCCTACAGGGACAGGACTGCGCATACGCGGTCGAAGCGAGGAGGGCGACGACAAGAAAGAGCGGCCTCCAGAGCGACATGATGATGACGATGATGATCGTGCACGATCGAGCGGCGACGATAAACGTGAACAGTGTGTGGCAGACGACGACGACCTTTATCTAGTCGTCTGGGGGACGCCCGTTCATGCACCAAAACAAAAACTCGTCTGTTTGGGCAACTGTTCTTTGTCTCGTCCCCGATCGGCGTCGCACATTGGGCACCGGATGCCGCCGTTCTTTCTTCTTAGCAGGTGTCCACACAGTCTGAGGTCGCTAAGCCACCACAATTCAGTGCCGAAGGCGGCTAGCATCCCCTGAAGCTAACTAGCACGCGAACCATTGATTGACTCATATATGAAAGCCTCTTCGGCAAGATACAGCTATCGTCGCATTCTTTGAGCGCGCGCGCGCAGATCGCTTGGTCGACGCAAGAGTTCGGCCTCTTGAACGGATCCGATCGTCTTTGTTCATAAGGCATCGCTGAGTCTCAGAATGTGTGCGCACAGTGTATTTACAAAGTGTGTCGAATTCGTGCGGTCACTCGGCTTCGCTGTTCGGCGCATACATCATCGGTTCGCCGACAATCTCATGGCGCTGCTGCTGCGAATCGCCGCGCGAATTCTGCGTTGTGTCGAATTGTGCATAGAAATCCTGCTGGTGCGGCGCCACAAAGAAAATACCCGGCCAAGAGGTCGAGATCGGAGGAAAGTAGAGTCCGGGCGAGGGTATCGGCGCGGGCGGCCACGCGTGCTGCAGACCGCCTGGAATGCGGACGGTCTTCTCGTCACGTCACACTGGCCTTTCTCCTCGCCGCCGTTACTTACACCCGTGCCGGCATGCAAGAAGCAACTATCGCATTCCGTTCCGCAGGCAATACATTGCATTTACGTTCTCGTCTCCATCCATCAGTCACGGCGGCGGCGACGACGATGAAAAGGGTGGTTTCCTCATGTTGTTGTGCAGCATTTACCTGTCTTCGTGTCCGCTCGCTCACACATTGCTCTCTTGTTGTGGGGAAGGAAGTCGTGTCGGGTTCCAAAGCTATGCACAAAGGAGTCGCGCCCCCTGCATACTGCGCTTGTATCGTCGCCGAAGCGCGTTCGTCTTGAAATTGGGGAGACGGCGAAGAAAAGCTGTTGCGTCGCCGCCGAGCGAGGTAATGTAACTCTTGCTTCTCTGTCCGGCTCTCTGATCGCCGTCTCCTCTCGCTGGGAATCGAACGTTCGTCGTGTAAAGCAGTGTTTTGTGCTCGCTTGATGGCTTTACGACATGGGGATTCTCTCTCTCTCGCGCGCGTTCCGCTCTTAAAGTCTCGCTTCAAACCCTCTCGTGTATGTATGCTTTGCGCGGCGCTCATATTGTCGTGTGTCTGTTGGGAATTGGTTCCGTGCTGTCATCATCATCAGTGGTGTCTGAGAACATCCTCCTCTCCAACTCCGCGCTCACGAACCGTCGGGAATGTGGCTGCGTGCCTTCGTCTGCCATATATCATACGGAGTGAGAGAGAGAGACACATGGACACAACAACATCATGCGAGTTCTGCGGTGCGTCTGCTACAAACTAGTATGGCTGGTAGCGCGTCGCGGTCGCCGATCTTCCCGATGTTGCTGCCGCCGAAGCCGCCGTGAGTCCGTGCATGGCCAGCGCCTGCTGCAGATAGTCCTGGCCCAGCGCCGACACCGCCGCCGTCTGCTGCTGCTGTTGCTGCTGCTGCTGCGGCTGGACGAACGCCAGCTGCTGTTGAGCGGCGGCACGGGCTGAAAGAGACACGGACTGCCGATCATGCTGCTTACGGAGAGAAAGAATAGAGCGCTCTGCATCACATGCCACATTCGGTCGGCCTGACAAGTGAGGGGGAGTAAGCTATCCTATCCGTCTGTCACACGCATTCCCTATGATGAGGTAGCCTTGCAAGTACACCCCTCCAACGCCCTATCCACGAAATATGGATCGCACATTCGGTGTTTAGCGTTGTCTGCTGGGTCTTGGCTAACACTAGCGCATAAGCGGACGGGGAACAATGTGTTCATGTGTGTGCGGTGGCGGCCATTACGACTAGCATGATGACGCTCATCATTGTGGCTCGTTGCGTGCATGCTTTCCACAGAAACAGGTAGAGAGAAACACATCAGTAGCAGCAGCATCATCATCAGCATGGCAGCGGTAGCGGCACATCCATCCAGGTCGGCAGACAGGCAGGCAGGCAATCCAGTCTCGTCCACTCTCCGCTGATCGTCGTCTTCAGTTCACCGCTACACCGTGTGTCTGGGTTTCGGAATGCGTCGAAAGTGTGTCCGCGTAACTCGAGCTAACGAGTCTGAGAGAATTGATTGAGCAACTGTTCCCGAAATCGTCGTGTTCATTGAATGTGTCTGCTGCCTGTCGGAAAGGAACAAAATCGAATGACAAGGGAGAGAACAAGGCACGTGGGTCGCGCGCGCGCACATCATCATCATCATCGGGCTACGTCTGTGCTTATTGTGGGTTTCTGCGCCTCTAGTTGCAAGTCTGGTCGTGCGTGGCAAGAGCTTCTCCTCGAAACCGGTGCATTATCAATTAGAACACAGTCTACCTTGCGTCAGCCAGTCGCACGCACTACTCGGGTCGCGCATTCGAAGTAGAAAAGAAGAAGAAGTGTGTGAGCTTTCACTAACGTAACCGATGCAACAAGACGCTAGACAATGCTGGGAAAGAGTGGGACAGAGAGAGAAGGTGTTTCCTTTCGAATCCGGATACGTGAGCTCGCGTCTACAGGCACCGTGTCACATTCCGTTCCGTGGCGGCTAGAACTCTTCCGGCAAAAAGAGCCCACCCTGCGCCTGGATCGCCGCCAGCTGGAGGGCGTGCGCGTCCATCTGCTGGGCGGCCGTCGGCTGAGCCACCGCGGCGGCTTGTTGCGGCACCGCAGCGCCCTGCATCGCGGCAACGTTCAGCCCGAAGAGGGGGTTCGCTGAAAGGGAGTCGTCGGCCATCGAAAATCATCTGTTTTGACGTACCCGCTGCGGCGGCGGCCGCCAGCAGAAGCTGCTGTTGTTGCTGCTGGAGCGCCGCGAATCCAGCCAGGCCCGAGAGTCCGGTGAGCGGACCGTGGAGAGCGGCCGGATTCCCGAGCGCCGCGCCGAGAAGAGGGTTCGCCGCGACGCCGAGCCCGCCTAGCAGCGGATTCACGACGGCGGCACGCTGAAGGAGTGCGTTCTGACGAGCCGCGTTCTGCATCTGGAGCAGGAGACCGACGTTCGGGTCCAGGAGGCCGTCTGAAGGTGATTCCCATGGTGATGATCATGATGCAAAACGCTGACTCTGCTGGGCCGGCTTCTTCTTGGCGTGGATCCGGGCCGTCGCGAGATTGCACTCGATTCTACGCCCGTCGACCGTCGATCCGTGCAGGGAGAGACGCGCCCGCTCCGCGTCCTCGACCCGTTCCATCGTGACGAAGCCGAAGCCCTAATTTCGCACCGGTACATGGGGGATTAGGGCGACTCGTTTCGAAACCTTGCTGCCTCGCTCGTTGTAGATGATCTCCACGTCCGCGACAGTGCCGTACACTTCGAACATCTTAACGTTGCGTCAGTACTACACGTCAATTCCGTCACGCCAAACCGTCTTGAGATCAGGCTCCCGGAACCGGAAGGGAATGTTGGAGACGTGAAGACGGCGGCCGCCCTCGGCGCCCTATTTGTCCCATTGCATTCAGTTCAACGAGGAGTGAATACCTGCGCGCCCTCGTTGCTGGAGCTCGTCGAGGCGGCGCCCACCGACTGGGTTCCGCCGTTCATCGAAGCCGGCGCTCCGATCACAGTGGGATCCGCAGCTACGACGCCGTTCGTCGTGGCGGCAATCTTCACATCGATCGAAGATAGACTCGTACATTCAGATGGGAACTCACGTGTTGAGCAGCCATCGCAGCGGTGCGCATCTGCATCTGCATGGCGGCGTACTCGTCGAGCTTGTCCTGCCGTCGAGTACGTGTTCTCGCTTGCTAGAATCCGTGTAAGACTACCTGGTTCTCGCCGTTCTCCTTCAGTGCCACCGCCTGGGTGGCCGTCGTCGGCACCGTGGTCGCTGCGCCAACCGTCGGAACGTGTTGCTGCATGGCGGCCGCTGAAAAAAACCACTCGTTCCGGGCGATCTCGTACGGCGAAACGTGCACTGGGAGGGAGCATGTCTTCGGGCGTCTCCTAACACAGCCGCCGGTCACGCAGACAAACTCGTTCGATCGCGAAACGAGTGGGAAGAGACGCGCAAAACATGGAGACGCGCAGGTGTCCCTCGCTCGTTCACATACACACGATTTGAATTCCGTCCGTCGTCGCGCGCCGCGAAAGTGCAAAAAGCAGACGACGCTCGCTCGCGCGCGCGGCTTTGTGCGGAACGAGACGGGACAGGATTGACGGGGGAGGAGAGATCTCGGTGGGTAGGTTTTGCTCGTTCGTCTCCGAAGAAAGGACTAGGTCGGCGGGGCGGCGAAGAGAACGAGAGGGAACACCGCTTCGTTGTGTGCGAAAGATGATACCGCACACACACACACACACACGAGTCGGGTCGCACAGAGAGAGAAGGAGAGGACACAGACAGACACGCGGCGGAAGCCGAAGAAGAAGAATCGCATTCCCCTCCGGCCGTGTCGTCATACATACGCACAGCGCTCGTCCGTCCGTCTGCAGTCGCTCTAGCTAGAGGGCATGAGCGACTGCATGAATCCGCGCACCGCACGTGATGAGACGAGGCGCATTGAAAAGGCCTTCGACGACCGCATTCAGATTTCAATGACAAGCTACATTTCCACCGCTCGTCACTCCGCTCCGTGCATTTGTAGCACGCCTCGAACTGTGGGAATCTGCATCCATCTGGGGCACCGGGAAAGAAGTCGGCGCTGGCTGGCTGAAAGGGGGGCGCGCGAGCAGGCCGGCAGGCAGGCAAACCGACCATTTTCCCACACAACTCGAGCGAGATACATTGTCCGAGACGAATGTGCGGGCGACGTGATGTGGCGAGCAGATCGAGAAGAAGTGGGGAGAACCGATGTGAGAGGGGGAAGCCACGGTTCGCAGCAGTGCCTGTTTTGCACGGACTCGCCTCGAGTCGAGGGGAGTCGCGCAAACAACCTCCTGATATGGAGGAGGCACGCTTTTGCGCATCGCGAAAACATTCTCGCGATGCGCGGTGGTCCGGAGTCAACATGCTGACGTGACGAATGAGCGTGAGTCACCGGGAGAAATGCCAAGCAAATGGCTATACGCCAATGCCTCGGTACATCGTGAAAGGTCCTCCTCTTGGCGGACGACGCCAATTAGGAAGTTGGGGCAGCGCCCCGTGCTCAGCTAAATTCGACCTCTCCCACTGCACACACACACACACACACAACTCGTAGGGCCTTTGTTCTGTTCTCCTGCTGGTCGCCGCAGCAGTCGAAACAGATGGCGTGGGTGCGGCGACGACTAAGAGAGACGAGGACGCACACACACACACACGTGTTTTCGCCCTTCACCACTGCAGCTGCTCTGGTCTCCGCGGGCTTGAGAAATTGCACCTCCCTCGCTCCTCTCTTCAACCGAGGCGGACACACAGCGGCACGACACACGTCCAGGACGCAAAAAACCGTCCGTCTGCCTTGCTCTCGAACTGCGGACAACTAGTCCGCCGGGCGCACGGGATTGCGTCGCCCGGCGCGGCGGGCAGTTATGCAAATTGCCGGCTTCTTGCCTCACCGCGGGCGAATCCCTCGCCGCCGCCGCCCTCTCTCGGTGACAGGCGCTCTCGGGCTTGGGCGATGCCCAAATTAGGAGTGCTGAGGTTGCTTGCTTGCCGCCGCTGCAGCGCCTCTAGCTAGGGAGAGAGATTGACACGCCGCTGTGACTGGGGGGAGAGGCGCGGCGACCAGCGAAGGGAGAAACATTGATTTTGGTCGCTGCTCCCTTCCGCGCCGGAAGCCCCGCGCGGCGCGCGCTCCCCCCGCCGCTGCGAGACCGCGGGCAGAGAGGCAAGCCGTGGGGACAGATTAGAGGAGACGCACCCGGCGACAAGTCTCCTCCTCCTCCTCCCCCCCACTCACGGGCATCGCTCTCGGGGGAATCTCGCGAAAAGGAAAGAAGAAGGAGTCGGAGGAAGCGAGGAGAGGGCGCTAGACAACAGGCGCCTGATTGGGGGCGACGGCTCAAGCGGTGCTGATGCGACATGCCACGACGACGACGACGACGACGACGATGAGCACACACACGCGCACTCACTCACTTACTGCCGGCGATGCTCTCGTAGCGAGCCGCCGAGTGATGCTGCGGAATTCAGTTAGTTCCCAAGCATCGGGGAGAGAGACCACAAGTAGAGCCGCCGCGCGCGCGCAAAAACACGGCTCTCCGGAGACCTAGACGAGATGGACTTGCTGCGAAGTTCGCACCACAACAGCCAGCCGTCGTCTTATTAGGAGCGTAGGGGCGTAGACAGAGATCTATAGTTGGACGCCCAATCGGACGGGGCCAACCGGGAACTCGATGTTTTCCGCGCCTCTACAGTAGGATGGCACGCTCAAAGTTTTTCTAGGCTATCGCTATCATCATCATCGTCCATGTGCGTGTATGACTGCAATTGCTCCCTTCAAGCAAGCAAGCAACATCAGCATCATCATCGCCCTCCTCCTCCTCTTTGGAGTGAAATAGAGCGATCCGCAGTTGTGCAAATCAACCGCTCCGCTGCTAGTGCGCTTCTTCCATGTGCAGCCGCGTGCCGACGCGCCAAAACAAGTCGTGCTGCGCCGGAACCATGTGAGCCCCGAATAGAGTGCCGCTACCAGTGCTGCGTACACAAAAACCATTCGTAGCCGTTGCAGCGCGCTGCTGTAGCTCTCTGATTTCCGGTCCGACCGGCAAGCGCACGAGTTGCGACGAGCGCACGCACACACACGCACGCGCATACAACACCTGGCATTCCACTCGCAGGTCAGAAACGAAAACGCGGCTCTCGTCCAAATCGTTGAATCACAAATCCGGGAAGGACAGGGGGAGAAATCTTCGCACGACCCTCGGGGTCCGACAGCAACTGGCACTCTGTCGCTGCACTGATGTGGAGGCGGTTTGGGATTTGCATAAATCGATTCACCGCCGGCTACTGCACTCGGGTGCTCTTTCGCTCCCCACCTCCTCCTTCGAGCGGCTGGCCGAAAACTAGTCCCCCGGGTCTGTGCCGCGCCGCTGTAGTGCTGCTGCTCCTCCTCCTCCTCCTCGGAAGAAGACCGCGATGTCGTTGTCGTTCCTTCCCGCGTGCGCACACACGCTTTGTTTACGGGACAGGACTCTCCTTCTTCTCGCTCGCTGGCTCGCAGTTCGACTAGGGAGTAGGCTTCCTCTTCTTCTTCTTCTCCTCCTCCTCCTTCCGCCTATCTCCTCCTTGCGACAAGGAGATGGGGAAACGGAAAAGATAGCCATTGCGATCACGGCCCCACAACTCTCTAGCGACCGTACAACATGACCAGCAGTATGCGGATTTTCACGTCGGGAGAGAACGTTCATGGGGCACACTCGACTCAACGTCGTTCACCGATAACAATACTGGTCGGATCGCTCATCTTCTCGGCAACGCATCGGGCAAAGCGATCGGCACCATTCTATCGGCCGTCACCACAACAATGATGATGATGATGTTGGGGGGAGAGGGAAGTATGCGTGCGAGAGTTTACGGCACACACTTCATCCGACAGAGCGCTGCCGCCGCCGCCGCCGCCTCCTCTTCTCTTCTCTCCTCTCTGCCTCGGCTCACCTTGCCCGGCCAGCGGCGGGAACACAACAACACCTCCCCCTCTTCTCATGCCGTCGCCGCCCCCACACACACACAGCCAAGCCGCAGTGCGAGTGTGTTGGTGGTGCAAGTGGTGGCGGTGGCAATGTGGTTGTCTTCTCTCTCCCCCCGTGCCTCCATTCCCCCAATGCCACTGTGAGCGAGCGGGCGGGCGAAGGGGGAAGAAGCCCATCCGTCACGGGCACCAGCCACCCGCCCGCTGCATACCCTCCTCCCTCTCGCTTCCAGTGTCTCGCTCCTTCTCCTTGCGTCCAGTGCCGGCAGGGCGCAACACAGACACGCCAACAAATGTGGCGGCGGTGGTGGCGGCAGCAGCGTTCCATACCGAGCCGTCAAGCGACTTGGAAAGTTGCCTACACAAACAGCAGCACAGATGAGACAACAACAACAACTCGACTAGAGCCCATCGGTACACGCGCGATCGGGATCCGGAAAGAGCGTCGTCACATTCGAGTTCACCGAGTTCACCAGAGAGACGGTGGGCATTTTGGGAAGCGCTCTGCTCGCCGCAAACAACCCCCCATCCGATCACAGAGAGCAGCGGTGGTGCAGCCCGTCCGCGCGTGCGGCACACGCACACACGCCCGATCCGTACATCTGTTTCGGCTTGCTCTGCCGTTGTGCCACCGCAAAAACCAGAGGAAAGCGGCGGCCAACACCGAGCTTCCGCTTCCTCTCGGCTCACAAATACGACACTCGCACGCCATACCGTAGTTTTTGCTCCGAATACGGCACGCGGCGGCGATATATGTGAAATGAGAGAAGTAGACGCCTCCCAATCTCGCTAACGAGCGAGACGCCGCGTCGTGCAATCAGAGATGATATTGGAGCGCGCAGCACATGGGGGCTCTAATCCCTCGACGTGTGCAGAGCTTCTTCCCCCTCACTGCCAGCCTCCAATTTGGTGTCGTTTCAGACACCGCCGCACTCTATGGGGGCTTAGTGCGGTGTCCGATGCGAAAGTAGCGGAAGTGTAGCGCTCTTCTCTCGTTCTCGGGAGTCTCATGTCAGAAATCACACACACGCGCGCACTGCTACACATATGCGAAGCCATACACAGAGTGATGTAAACGCACGCCAACCGACCTTGCTGAAGTGCGTGCTGGAGCTGGAGCTGCTGCACCAACGCGCTGGTCGTCTGACTGCCGGGCGTCGTCTAAATTCACCGGCTCATTCACCCTGACGACGTGCAATTGCGAGGAGAAACCTGCATGTAGTGATGGCTATTCATGGCCGTCGGCTGACCGTGAGCCCCAGCGGCGTGCACCAACGAGCCGGTCTGCATCTGCAAAATACGCGCCCTTCTTTGTGCCCGCGAACTTGCTCATTAGGAGACTGGGGTTCAACAGGTGCACAATCGAATTCCCCGGGCGAGTGGTCAATTTGGGGATGGCAGGGAGGGCATTTCGCCCCAGGGGACATGAGGACAGATTTTCCTCTCGGGTTTGGCGGGACCGCGAAGCGTGCGAGTACGTCGGGGAGAATTGCGTTCACATTTCGAACATGCATACACATTTAATCAGGTGCGCGTCAATGCGTCGCGATGCGCCGTGAACAAATTCGCTGGAACGCACATATGCGGACGCGTTTAGCGTAAGACTCGAAGGGGGTGAGCAAGAAGACAAGACCCTATCTTCCTCTTCAAACTCTGTCATACGACGTGGGGCGCGTACTCAGCGGGGAAAGTCAGCCGTGAATAAACAACCCCCAGTGATTCGTCAGCTATGACATTCGATTCGACGCATGAATTCCTTAAGCCGTCGTCGAACTTTGCACTGAATAACACGCGGCTGCAGCATGTCGATGGCAACATCAGCGATTACTGCTCTGAAGTTCGCCGCTCAAACTTAATATTTCCCCATCCTCGTTCCTACGCCGCATCAGATATCGTGCAGCCGGGCGCGATTCTATCTCTCTCTCTTTCTCCAAGCTGTCACTCGCATCGGTCGGGTGTGAGCGGCGGGTGGGCGGGAAAGTAAGCAAGCGTGTGTGCGCGCGCGTGTGCACGCATCTCGCTCTACCGTCGACTGTCTGCGCGGCGAGGTCGTCGCCGTCGCCGCGGCGGCGGCTATTCCTCCTCCTCCCCCTTCCTGCCTCTCCCTCTTGGTCGATCAATAAAGTGAGCCGTGCCAGGTCGGAGGAGGTAAACACAGACCGAGGCGCGCGCGCACAGGCAGCTCACCTTGCTGCCTGTTTGCCGACCAGATGAGACGAGCGAGACGGACAGCTAGCGGAGAGCAGGGGGGGGGGCGGAAATCTCCCGCAGTAAGTGAGCCGATCAGATCGAGAGCAGACGCAGCAGGGGAACGCACTGTCGAGGGGGTGGGGAGCCAAGTGCAACGAGAGACGACGACGACGACGACGAAGACGAGGCAGAGTGCTTCAGAGAAGAGGAGAGGGGATATCAACGAACGGGCAAACAGTGGTGACGAGTCCGGGAACCGGTTGCGTTGTAGTCCGCAGCCCCGATCGACAATGACGTTGACCCTCAGTCGGGACGGACTGTCGAAACTGCGAGCAGTGGACGAGTGGTACAAGATGCGAATGATGACGGGCGCGTCACTCGGACGGGCGTATGGTGAAAGGCGTTGGGATCGAGAGACGGCGACTCGTTTCAGCTAAGAGCGAGAGAGAGATAGATGGCGGGAGACGGAGAAGTCGCAAAAAGTGAAGCAGGTACAGTCTCCGCCTGGCGGGAGGAGAGAGATCGTGTGGGCGGTGGTGAAGTGACACGGAACCCGGCGAACTGCGTCATCACCACCCGTGTTCGTTTGCGACGGTGCTTCAGGAAGAGGCAGTCGAGTCGGGTCGACCGAACGCGACGAGCTGGTCAAAAAGTCAGAAATAACAAGGGATTTCGTGCCCGCCGTGAACAAACCAAAGACAAGGGTCCTGCGGCCGGCCAGCAGCCCTCCCGCCCACAATATTTCAGCCTTGCACATAAATTGCACGCCAGCATCGCCGCCCATTCTCTCTCTCTCACTCGAACAAGTGTGTGCAGCGCGTCTGCGTACCGGATAGGAGGGGGAAAGGAGGGGGGAGGAGAGCGGTAAACAAAGACAGGCCGCCATCTCTCCCCGCGCCCCGCGGTCGCCAGTCGAATAATAAAAGGCGCTCCGGGCTCTTGTCGGCCGGCATATTACATCACGTTGATGATGGAACCGCGAACTCTGATCGAGGCGACGGGCAAAGCCGCCGCCGCCGCCGCGACAGACAGCGGACAGTCACAACAAGTGGTCCACACACCGGCCGAGACACGTAGACGACGGGCCGCCGTCGCCGCGGAGAAGAGATTCGTCACCATTCTGGGGACGACGATAAAACCTCACGGCCCGAAGGTCGTAAAGAGGGGGTGGGGGAAGGCTAACAGAGAGGAATGCAGCTGTAGCAGAACGACGCGGGGACAGGCGCACACATTTGAGGATGGATTGAATACCGCGTGGAGAGAGAGCGCCAAACCTCGGTGGCTCGCAGACAAAGACCATTGTGCGAGCCGCGTGTCGGTTTGCACGATCGAGTCGACCACGTTTTCGTGCACAAAGAAGCGAACACGTCTGAGAAAACCGCTGTCCCAGCCGAATGGGCTGAGAAGAGATTGACCGCACCACGACTGCTTTCCAGCCGAACAGTGCTTGGCGCCGCGAAGCGGTGTGGAACAAGGGACTTCGTCTCTAGAATGGGGCAAGTTTCAATGCACTCTCCCCTCCCAACAAGTACTCGGTGACGTGACAGGACTACGAGCGCATCGTCGTCCCGTCAGCGGCGGCGACGTGAAAGCCTTGGTGTCAGAGTAATTCGGCCAATCGAATCAAGTCGTGTGGGTCCTGTGAGAGGGTCCATCTTCCTCTACGCCAGACACCTCTCTCTCCCTCTGGAGTGGAGCATGTCATCTCTTCAGATGCGCGGACGGGGCACTTGGCAGGAAATCAATTTCCCTACTCCTCTGCCTCTGGGACGTGAGAAGATGATGGATGTGGACGTCGACACGTACACACCGCGCGCACACGCACGCACGAAAGCATACTAGTTGATCTTGGGGATGAGAAGAGGACGCATCGAGATGCGAGCTTTCGGGTCGGAAATGTCAAGAGTGACTGGCGATAGTGAAAAGAGCTGACCTTCCGAGCCACCTGTCATCTCAGGGGGGCTGTGAACAGTCCTCATAGAGTTCAAGGATCACACGCAAAAGTTCAACGTCCTCGTAAGTTGACTCGACGACCTCTTGACATGCACGTTTCGGAGCGACAGAAGACGAGAAACGGAGCAACAAGACGCACGCGCGCGACCCTATGAGTCACCTCACATCCAATTTCCAGGAGTGCAGACTGTAATGACAGCTGCGCTTCGACGACCCTTCACACGAATCGATCGCCCTTTCTCCCTCTCTCGACATAATGCATCTTGAGGAGAAGCAGGGTAACAAGACGTACGCCACGCATCCCCCCAATCGCTTCGATCTCTTCCTCCTCCCAGAGATGGCGTCGCCGATACCACCATCGCCTCGCCCCGTTCGTTTCCCTCTTCTCCACGTAACATATAACCGGAACACAGTGTGCTCACTCTCCCCCAATCCGCCTATCCCCTTCGCATTCGTACGAGAGAGGGAGACGCAGATCCGTAGACCGTGCGAGGGTGCGTGCGCTTAGAATGGAAACGAGGGCAAGTTGAATGGCGGCGAGTTAGAGCGAGGGAATGGGTCACTGGCACCGCCACCACCACCGTCCACACACAGAGACTGGTCGTCGCTGCGGGTGAGGGAGACGGGGGAGAAGGACGAATGGAAGAGGAGGCAGACAGAGACAGAAAAAGAAATCGATCCTCTTTCTCCTCCTCCCCTTCGTCTCTACCGACCGTGAACGTATGCACGCGCACACACACACGCGGAAGCGACAATGAGTCGGAACGGGGCAACGAAGCGAGCAAAAAGTGGGAGAAAGAACGAACCCTGCTTCTCCTGCGAAGAGAGAGAGAGAGCACGTGCACGTGTCGAGGGACACACTACACTACATACGACCCCAAAGACGGTGGGAAAAGCGACACACATACAGGAAGGAAGGGGGAGGAGATGCACATTTTCGGGCGGTGTAACAACAGTTGCCGAGACTCGCTTCCCCCCATGCGACCTGTGCAGCTAGTCAGCGACGACGTACGCCCTATGTGCGGATGCACTGTGAGACACAATAATACGACCGTCGAAACATGTGGGTCACCAGAGGCTCGCTTTCAAACTGGACGCGGGGAAGATTTCGAAACTGCTAAGCGCTAGTCAGCCGAGACGCAAGCAGGACAATAGCAATACGTTTCTAGCCGCTCTCAGTCACTTCGAATCGAGATCAAAGTGCGAAACTTCGTCAACGCTGCCTCCCCCCCTGGCCGCCAGGTTCACACGGATGCAGCCGGTCTTCGTAATGCGCGCAAACGCTCCCCCCCCGTCTCTCGGCACCGATCGTGTCCTGCGCTCCCTTCACCGCCATGGTGGTGGCTATTCGCCGCTCTCGCTCGGCGGGCGCGATCGCGTGACGAGCACGCCAAGAAGCCGCGCCGTCAATGCGAGGAGGTGACGACGACGCGCGCGAAGGAGGGAGAAGTGAGAAATGGCGATGCGAATAAGCGCGCGCGCACGCGGGAGCCCTCGTCCTAGTGTTGTTTGTTCTCTCGGCCCTCGCGTCTCGCCTCCGAGCCGGCGGTGAGGGAAAGGAAATCGAGAGGGAGGGGCGCAGCAAGTGAGAAGAATGCTCAATACAGTCACCAAATGCTTTGCCATAAAGCCATCCAAATGGAGGGTCTTCCCCCTTTTTCGGGCATCGCGCTTGTGGGTTATGGCCGAGAGGAGAATCGTGAATAGATAAGGAGATGCGAAAGAGGCGTGAAAGAAGCGCGGACGGGATGAACGACGACGCCGGAAAAGCAACGATGCAGAGCGGTGATTCATCCGATGCGGAGCGAGGGTTATAAAGCGGACACCGGATTTCGCCACCATTTGCGGAGAGGGATGGGTGGACGTTGGTAGTGATGCTACTGCTTCTGATGTTGAACTCAAATGCTTGGAGTCCAGAACATGTCACATTACGGGTGGGTTGCAAATGCCAACAACAAAGTCGGTTGAAATGAGACCACTCGTGCGAAGGGGAGTGATGATGACATTGACAGGCTGGATCATCATGGGATCACCCACCTTTCTCACGAGATTTCCCTGCGCCGCACCGCCGCCGCCGCCTCCTCCGAAGACGGGTCGAGCCGGCAGAACGGGCGCGTTGTTCTCGTCGTCGACGCCGATGCTACCGACCAGTCCGTTGTTTGACCACTTCGAATCGAGGTAGCCGTCCGTCGAGCAGAACATTGCGTTTGGTGACCTATTCGATTCCGCTGCAAAGGGTCAACATGACGGTCGTGCAGGGATGGGATCGTCATGCTGGATGGTCGGAGACATAATCGCGATAGAAGCGAACTGGTAACAAAACGACGACAAACAAGAGGAGATGCAAACTGGTTGTGAGGAAATGAGATTGTGAAATAGGACTATCGCCGGTTGTAAGGTTGTGCATAGCACGAACGTGAGAAAGATAAAACTCCACTCTTCTCTCGCACAAGTCAGCAGTCGGCGGAGCAGGGGAAAGTGAGCGGGCGAGCGAGTGAGCGACGGCGGGTGGTCGAAAATTGTCGCCCCGCCGTACTAGTCAGGCACCAACACAAAATAGCAGCAGCAGCAGCAGCGGCCGCCGCCGGTCCTCCTAGCAAACAGCCACACGCGCGCGCGCGCGACGCAGGGACGCACAAAACAACAATGGTGGGGAGCGTGCGCGCGCGATTCGGGTGCGTGCAATTTTCCGGGGCCAGTGCCGAGGAACTTGCGACGCGGGATGCGGAAAGCCGAGTGGCGTTAAGCCTCAAACTCGAAGAGCCCTCCCCCTCCAGATGAGAAAACATTCGCAAGGAGCTCTGGTCAAAATAGCAAGTTCTCGTGATCACTTGCGAGTGGGAATAGGGAAATGCGGCTCGATGTCGGCGATCGAAGGCGGCCTCCGTCCTCTCCTAAACAGTCGTAGGGTATTAGCACTTTTAGGGGCAGCATGGCGTGAACGCGACCACCGCCGTCACGAGTTGTCTGCCCGTTTCGTGAGCAAAGCGCACGTACGCACGCGCAAACAGCCAAGGGCGGAGACGTCTTCTCTATCGACGCTGCTCGGCGATGCACACAACTCGCAGGGGAACGACAAGACCAAAGCAGAGATCGGCACGCGCGCGCGTCCGCCAGTCGCAGCAGCGTCTAACGCTCAAAGGGGTTGGGGGGAGAGTCAAATTCGAATGAGACGAATTGGCGCCAACCTAGCGTGGACGAATGGTGGAGGCCGTCCGCATGAGAGGGAAATGGGCAGAAGAGGAGGAAGGAGTGGGGGGGGGGGCGAACAACAGCTGAAGGACGCAAGGCGTGCCGTGCGCGGGAAAGCGAAGCGCCAAGGTCACGGACGAAGTGAACAGTCGTTTTCGATCATCTCCTCTTGGCGGGGTGTCATCTCGCTCGAGTCGGTTCACACGTTCTCACTCGCCACGGTGTTCCTTCTTCCGCTTTCTCTCATCAATTCGTCTTTCCTCTAGCCGTCTCCTCCACTGGCACGATGCTGAACGAGAGCAGAGGATGACGGCAATGCTAGAGAGCGCATAATGAACATGCTTGCAAGCATGGAGAGGAACAGCAGTCGACTGACTGACTGGCTGACTCCTTGCTGTTGCACGATAAGAGCACACAACCGGACGTACTTCTTCCCTTCTCCCCCCGCTCGTTGTCCGTCTCTGACTCGTACGAGTCAAGTCATGCACGACTCGGGACGGAAATAGGGCGTAAACAGCTGCACGATGCTAGAGCGCACGCGATCAGACTCCGTGCCTTCAGTGGTCGGGGCGATTGCAGGGGGAAAACGCCGTAAAGTGAGGTGGGACACATCAGAGAGCGAATTGGGAGAACGAGCGAGGGGAGAATCGGTTCGGGTGCGGCTACGTGTATTTCAGTTCGCGCGTGAAGAAGGACGAGATGGTTGGTAGCAACTGTGCGAGTCCTCCGTACAAGGACTGATGCTGCGACGACGGTGGCGGCGGCAGCGGTGGTGGTGACGTCAACGCTAATGCAGCCACCAACGAGCGAATGAGAAAACGTATGCATGCATGCATGCAGACCAGCACGGGCAAGATCCATTCTCACCTCTTTGCACACGATCAGAGGCGCGCGACGCTTTCGGACCGACTAACGCGCATACGTATAGTGGTGAGGCGCGGGGGGATACACTACGATAGAAGTTGCAAGAAAACTCGTCTCCCGAGCATCGTGCTCGGACACGGATCTTGAGGTGACCCCCACTCGACGCGTCGCCCAGAGAGCACCGTGACAACGAGCATTATGCCCCTCTGCGTGCGTATGTAGACACAATTCCCCTCTCTTTAAACGCAGCGACGAGTTGTTCGCTCGCTTGCCAGCAACACATGCAGACACGCACGCACGCAAGCACGCGCAACACATAATGGCCCTCTCGCCAGGCGACTGGCGCGCGCCCGAGAATTCCCCGCTCACAACTCTCGGAGACCTGTTGTTGTCGGTCGGCGAGTGTGTCGCCGCCGCCGCCGCCGCCGCCGCCGCCGCTACCGCCGTCGCTGCGTCGCCCTTGGCAACGGGTCACCGCCGTCAGGGCGCGCCTACTTTGTTGAGGTGCGCGCACTCGGACTCGGTCGCCCGCCACCACAACTGGTTGAGTCGTCGTCCGCTTAGGACCCACCGAGTGGCAGCAGTGACATTCGCACTCTTCTCCGGACGACTCGGAGCGTACGCGTGTGCACGCGCGTAACTGGCGCGTCTATTACGCATCAGATCGGATCAAAACGTGAATTCTACGATACAGAAGGATAGTCGCGAGTGGCGCCCGTGTGATCTATGCGCGCAAAAATGGCGATGAACACGAGACCAGAGGGAAATGAGAAAAGGAGAGAAGGTGAGGGAGCGGAAGACGCTCGCGACCGATAGACGTCAACAGCGAACTGACGAGCGAGCGACTACTTGCTGAATGAAGCGAAGCGTGTGAACCTGGGGAATAGCGGTTTTGGGCGCACGAGAAGATCATGCAATATGACCGGAAAATATGTGATGTCTGCGACGTGGGAACTGCCTAATCTCAAGAGGAAGAAGAAGAAGGCCAATGCAATCTTGCTTCGGAAAGAAAGTCGTCGTGCTTAAGGTGCACAATGTGATCTTCGTCTCGACGCGGTGAACCGAAAGCTCCAATAGCTTTGTGAACGGGCACAAGGTCTGCGCTGCACGAAACAGTCGCCCGAAAACTTTGATCGCCGTAATGTAGCGGTATTCACCATCTCAGTCAAATTTGAGCAACGACATTTTTCGGATAGCTTGCACACCCTTCTCTGTCAATTTGCTCCGTCCGACATGATATTCTGCACGCCAGAGAAACTGGATAGTTGGTCATTTTGCATGGGAGCGAGAGCGTCGCCCGAGAATATGGACAGATCACATTCGGAGAGTTGCTGCATGAGAGGGCTGCTGAAACCGAGCCACTCCCCCTCTCTCTCTCTCTTTGCCATGCGATGCCGCCGAAAGAGAAACGGGCGGAGCAGGGGCGAGGGGGCGGGAGGGAAGAGGACTTGCTCGCTCTGCGGCTCGGGCTTCGCGGTGGCGTGTGTTTGGCGGAGTGGTCCAGAAGCGCGGACATTCGATACTCTCCGGGCATCGTTAGGAAAAGGGGAAGGCAGAGGAAGGGAGAGAAGGAGAGCAAGTTGAGCAGCCGAAAGCCGAGATTCTCTCCTTCCCATGGGACGACTGGAGACGATTCCCCCCGTCTGTCCGTCGTGTATGCGAGTGAGGGCGGCGGCGGCGGCAACAACAAAGGACAACTGAACAAATCCACGTGAAGATAAGAAGGAACGGAAAACACGATGAAGCGCCGGCTCTACTGTAGTGTCGAAAATCTCTCTATGTATCGACTCAATTTGCGCCTCGATATCGTCCTGCTGCTGCTAATGCGGATGAGAGACGAAGAAGAAGACATTAAAACGCTCGTCAAGCATAGAATAGGGGCAAAGTTTGACAGCGTCTGCGAGCGTGACGGCGACAATCCACCCCCCGCGAAACTGGCCGCAAGACGAATGCGGTGCGTCAAGTGAGCAAATGCAGACGACGCCTCCTCGATCCAGACACGAAACCACGGATGGGAAAGAGGGAGAAGGGAGACGAGAACGTTCCATACGAATTCGTCGCATGCTTCGCATCCTTCTGAACCGGAACCGAATCGCACACACACGCGCGCGCACACACGAGAACAGGCACCGACGCACTCCACCAAGTGGTTGTGGATCCTTCCTCTCCTCTCCAAAACGGTCCTCTCCTTCTCCTCCCCGGTTCTGTTGCCCGTGCTGGCACAGCGGCGCTAATTCCAAAGTCTGTGCTGGTCGCTAAAGACCGCATCGCTCTCCGCCACGGCGACCGCTGCTGCTAAATAATTCCCCGCACGTCCGCGTTTCCGTCCTCCCCACAGCAAGTCAGAGCGAGAGTGAGCGAGAGAGAGTGAGAGCAGCTCTCTCCCTCCACGAGACCGCGTCGAAGGAGGAGCGCTAAATGGCTTGCGGACATGTGACCGACTAGCATGACGGCACGAGTCTCTAGACTGGCGGCGGTGGAAGACGACTGATGTCAGTCATCATCATCTTCATCGTTAGGGCTGCATCATTTCGTGACGGTGGAAACTCGCTAGATTTTCTTCGAGGGTTCAATCTCTTGCTATTTATCTAAGTAAACTCTTAGAAATGCATTATTTGCGTCAAAAATACAGCAAAATGGTCAGCTTAATTAACGAATATAAAAACTCCGACTCCGAAATAACGCAACCCTAATCTTCGTTCGACTCTCACGCCGCCACCGCACTGATATCGACCAACGAAGGGCCAGTTGTCTAGGAATCGAGATGGCAGCGCCGAATCGAGGAGGGATCAAAGCACTCGTTCAGCATGCATGCGAACATGAGACGACGCACGAAATCGAACTCTGGGAGTGGCGGCGACTGATAAAGTGCCAAAGTACTGAAGGGGGAGGAGGGTGACACAGAAGACGGATCGTGTGCGGCGGCGGCGGCGGCGACAAGGACTCGCATCTGGACCGCATCCCTGCCAGATGTCGTCTCGCTTTGTCAAACGTGTGTGCTGGTGTGACGACCGTCGCTCATCGAGATCTTCGACTCTCGTCGTCGTCGTCGTCTACATGGAACGGCGGCTCGAAGTGGTGGGCCCCGCCGCGTCAATTACGTCGTTCCTTCGTCTCCGTCACCGTTCCGTTGGCCCCCGTCCGCCGTGCCTTGGCCCGAACGATCTCTCTCCCACTCCCCCTCCTCGCTATCCTCCATTCAACGCCGCTTCAACGAGACGATGGTCGGACTGTTTACTGAATGACGCCCCCATCCCGCTCGCTCTGCTGCATCGAGAGGGAGAGAAAGAGCTGCAAATGCAGTTGCACACAGTTTGGGGAAGGGGGCGTCCGATCGGGAAGTGGAGGGGGACGGAGTCCAACTCCCGCCGCCGACCGGCGCGCTACTTCGACGCCCACACCTAGCTTGTTCGTAGTTAGTTGGTCGGCTCTCCGCCGACCGTTCTCATTCTGGCTTTGGAGAGAGGGGGCCGCGCCGCCGCGGCCGTGTCTCCTACTGGTCCTAGTGCGACTGACGCTTGTGGCAGAGCGTCGGACGGGCGCGCATAAGACTAGACGGAAACACGGCCACGGCACATGCGACAGCGGTATGATCCGCCTGCTCTGATGGCCTACGCATTGTCTTGTCGCGTAGGCAAACGCGAGAAAGTCTGCACAATTCCTATGCCTGTCTCCTCAAGAAGTTTCATCGAACGGCGACGGCGGTGGTGGTAAGTTTTTTTTTGAAACCTCGCGTTTCGTCTCGGAGACGACAATCACTCATCTGCCCTCCGGATGATGATTAGACTTTTAATAGTAAGTGAGATGAGTCTCTGTGTTACGAACTTGCAGTCGTCTACGTTTTGCTCGCGTCCACAAAATGTTGACCCAGCGCAAAATGGAACGGAGACGAAATCGAGCGAAGCTGTTTCACACCGGTCGTGCCAGCGTAGCGGTTGGGAAGATAATGTGCAGGCATTCCGGCGTTTGCTGCATGCGCACTGTCCAGATTCCACTCGTGATCGTTCCACGCCCAATCGTTCTCTTTCCCTCTCATGCTGGTTTGATTTCTGGCTGACCGAGCAAATCGTCCTCGGTGCTATCATCCTCGTCCCCGCGACCTCGCTCGTCTTCTTCCTCTTACGGCGGCGACGACGGGACGACGACGCAGTGCATCCGTCTTTCCCTCTCTTGCGTCAGATCACCACCGTCATCACCGCACCGGCTCCTGTCAATCAGCCCGCGAGTCTCGAGGCAAAGAGGGATTGGCCGTCCGCCTTGCAGAGCGAGGACCCGCAGTGCAGAGTGTCTACCTCTCCTTGCGATAGCGATCAGTGATAGCGACCGCCGAGTTGCGGTACCGAGGACTTTGAGGAGTGGCTGCGAGGCAGGGGGAGTGGCACTCGTCTGCACCCTGTGATTTTCCCGTACGTCTGTCTGTCTGTCACCTCTCATCAGTGCGGCGGTGGCGGCGGCGAGAAAAAGTCCGGTGGCAGTCGAGACTGCTCGAAGCCAAAGTCCTCGCTAGTGTGCACGCCCACATTCGGATGACAGTACAATGTAGCCCGTGCCGTTGCGCAGGCGCCATTTCAACGACGATCACCGTCACAGACGCGTAGCAGC
>JACMII010000172.1:0-16620 GCA_014805405.1 Bunonema sp. RGD898 | reverse complement strand
GGTCATCTCTGCAGCCGGCCAACTCGGCCGACGCCGTCTCGATGGATCTCTACAGCGCCGACTACGCGGTATGCCCAAATTGTCTGACGAAGTGAAACGAGGACGGCGAGTTTAAGAAACGTATGGCCGCCGCCATTCAACCGCCGCCGACGACGAGTTCGATCCGCGGCGGAGTGCTGAGCGCGGTCTCTATGCAGCAGCCTCCGCCCGGGTTCGCGCCCAAACAAGCGCAGCCTAACAACTTGTTCGGGATGCCCCCCGTCGCGGGCGGTCAGCCGACAGCCTACGGTCTGGGGGGCCCGTCGTCGGCGGCCGCCCTGTCCTGGTTCAAGCAGACACAGCCACAGCAGTCCCCGCAAGCGTCCATGATCAACGGGAAACCGTTGCTCGGCCCGACCACCGCCGCCGCAGTTCGCACGGTCGTTGGCGGGAGCGGAAGTCAGCCGAACGGAGTCCGTCCTGCAGCCGCCAACAACTGGAACAACTGGCCCTAGTCGTATGCATTTGCAACAACAAAACAGCAACAACAACAACCAACGCAGACATCTCGGCGCGCGTGCGCGCGTCTGATCACACTCCACCACAATCCCTAGAGCCTTGTCCCGTTCATCCATCTTGTACACGACCAGCATCTCTCTCTCTCGTGTTTCTCCTCTTTCGGTCGTCCCCACTGAGTGGTGGTGAATGTGTTTGTTTGTTCTTCATCGCCCTTCCGAACAGAGTCCCGTGCGCGCGTGTCTTCCTATCTCACATCACGATCGGTCCCTTTGTGTGTGCACGTCTCTCACCCCAACAATATCAGCAGCAGCAGAAGCAGCAGCAACAACACATTATCGACAGAAGAATGACACACGCTCGACACTCGCCCGTTCTCAACCATAATTCACATACACACACACACGCAAACGCGCACTCGTTGCGTGCCGTTGTCCGATCGCTGCCCTCGTCTGTGTCTTCCTCCTTGTGTCGCTGTCTCGATCACACAATGAACGTGCGGGATTCTCGAGAATGACGATGATGACTGACTGAACTGCGTCGCGAGAGCCGTCGATTGTCGCATGCCACTATCGTTTCGGATTCGTTCATGAGCGAGAGGACAGCTAGTTGGCATCTGCACAGTGAGGGATGTTGCGTCGACTAATGGGCGCAGCCCTCCTTCCGGGCACCAGTCGGGCTGGGCTGGCCGGATGCGGTCGTCTGCTTCAGAGTGGGCAACCTCTTTGCAAACCTCACAATGACGGCTATCGGCCGGCCCACGTACAGGACGCGGGATGTTCATCCAAGTCTCGGATACGCCGAACCCACTGACGCTGAAGTTCATGCCGGGTCGAGAGGTCGCCGGACCGGGTCGTACCTTCGAGTTCACCTCCGTCCGTTCGGCCAAGCATAGCCCGCTCGCGTTGGCTCTGCTCCGGATCGAGGGCGTCAAGGCGGTCATGCTCGGCGACGAGTTCGTCACCGTCACCAAGGCATGTGGTTTGGGAGCGCGACGGCGCACCATCATGAGAGGATCACGGCTCAGAATGACGAATCCGTGGACTGGTCGTTGGTGCAGCCGCACGTCTTCGCCACGATCATGGATCTGCTGCAGTCCAATCGACCGGCCGTCGACGAGCAGGCTCTCGAGCAATCGTCCTCGTCGTCGGCCGCTCAAGTCGAGGCGGAGGAGGAGGACGACACTGTGATCATGATCAAGGACCTGATCGACTCGCGCATTCGCCCAACCGTGCAGGGCGACGGCGGCGATGTCGAGTATCGGGGGTTCCGCGACGGAACCGTCTTTCTCAAGATGAAGGTCTGCACAATTGGGAGGGGGCGATCCGTCCACCACCACCACCACAACAATCAACACACAGGGCTCGTGCACGGGCTGTCCGTCGTCGGCCGTCACGCTGCAAGCCGGCATCAAGAACATGCTCTCCTTCTACGTGCCTGAAGTGAAGGACGTCGTTGAGGTACTATCATTTCCTCTTGCTCTCTCGATTTCGTGTGTCTGTGTTCAGGTGAAGGACGAGGACGATGATTTGGTGCAGCGCGAAGTCGACAAGCTGGACGCAAAGTTGGACAAGCACTAGTGACTAGTCGGTTCGCTGTTCGTCCTGAGCAGTGTTCCTCTCGAGTTCCTGTCCAGCAGGCCGCTACGACGGTATGAAGGGGATCCTGATGACTGAGCAGCTTGTCTGGCCATCGCACTCGCCGAATGACAGCGTCCTCGAGTGAGCGCTTCCCCGAACTGCGCAGACTGATTTGCGCGGACGTCCCGTTTCGCGCGACTGCTCCCGTTCCACGACCTGCAACGCGTCTCTATGTACGTTGTCGTCGTCATCCTCCTCCCAATCCGAGAGAACTCGCACGAGTGTCGAAGTCTGTGGATGAGGGCGGGAGCGGCGAACGTTGACAGCAACGTGCTTGACATGAGCGATCGTCTTCTCGGCGGCACGGCCACCGCTGTCGCGCACACCGCCGCCGCTGTGGTTGATGCGAGGGACGGAAGTCTGAGGATGGATGCGTTTTAGAGTGACAGCCACACGTCGGAAGAGAAGACCTCAACGCTTCGTTGAGCAAACGACCCGAGAACTCTGCGTGCGAGGTGGCCGTCGCCTGGGACGCCGCCGATCGGCGTCGTGCCAACGCGGTGGCATGCTGGATCTTGGCTTGTGTGAAAGAAGGCAACTCGACCGTACGATGCAACCTGATTTCGGAGCTCTCGGTTGATGAGCGCGTAGAGCAGCGGGTTGGCGGCCGAATTGAAGCAGACCAGTAGATGGGCGCAGAAGAAAAAGACTTGCGTCAGCCAGGACACCTGCTCAATTGAGCGACTGGGGCGTTTTCATTGCAATAGAACGAACGGAGATCAGGTCGAACTGAGCGAAGATATTTAGCGCCCAGTGCGGAGTCCAGCATAGGAACCAGAAGCAGATGACGGCTACGATTCGTTTCGTCACCTAGGCATGGCGAGTCGCACCATGCACGCGCATAGATCGACAATCGAACGGACGGACGGACAGACCTGACGAACACGATGCGCCGTTGCGGACGGTCGACGGCGTGGTATGGGTCCGGACACGATTCCTGCCGCAGACGATCCGCTTATGGTGCCGGTGGCAAGACTGGCAGTGGCCGAGGAGCCGTTGCTCGCGCGCTGCAACACTCCCCCACCCTCTCATTTGATCGCTCTTCTCGTCAAAAGCAACGACCTGTCGAACGAGTTTGGCGCGTGTCTCGGCAGCCCAGGTGTGCGCGCGGAGATTGCGCGAGTTGCGCTGCAGACGGAGAAGGACGCGCGAGTAGAAGAACGAGATCAGGAGAGCCGGCACCAGGAAGCCGGCCAGAAACGTGTACAGAACGAAGATCGGGTCCTGGTCGCCGTTGAAGATGCACTTGGCCGCCACGTCGGACGGATCGTCGTCGTCGTCCAGATCGGCGAGCGTCTCCGCGTCTGCGTCGTCATGATCTCGGCGTTGTGTGATTGGTGAGTGGCGATGCAGCCTACCGTCCACCACGGTCATGGTGCGCTTGTCGATGTAGAGCACCTTGGCGCCTACCAGGACGGGCAACAGGAGCAGCGTGGCCAGCAGGAAGACGAGCACAACGACGCCGACCGCGACTCGCTCCGAACGGACTCTGTGAATGACCGGACGACGGTGGTGGTGGTGGTGGAAGAGGTGACACATCACAGGGCGAAGGGTGCTCACCGAATCGACTGAACGGGCGCGCACACGGCCAGGTAGCGGTCCCACGAGAGAATGCTGAGCAGGAACGCCGAGAGCAGTTTATTGACGCTCTCGCCGAACCAGTAGATCTTGCACCTGAAATGCGCTCGTTGACAGCGGCGGCGTTGTCCGCAGTGCAACACCCCCGCGCATCCTCCTCACATGATCTTCCCGAAGGGCCAGTGTCCGAGCATGAGGTCGACGATGAGGAAGGGAAGATGGAGCAGAACCATCAGATCCACTACGCTCAGTCCGAGCACGTAGATGAAGACGTGTCGCGTCGAGTGGCTGCCGGTTCGACTGCAAACGACGAGCGCGTATGAGAAGGAGCGCGTGCACCGAGGGACGGACCGCATGACGCTGTTCGCCGGGCCTGGCGGCGACGAGGAGCTCCAGAAGACGTTCAGGATCATCGAGAGGACCAGACTACAAGTGAGCGTGAGAGCGGCCGTGCAGCGAGAGAGGAAAGGGGGGAGCAGCCTCCCACTAGTAGTGGCTTACCAATTGCCGACGGTGCCGAGCGTGCAGATGGTGGCGTAGAGGAAGGCGAGCAGCGTGCGGATGGCCGCTCGCGTAGTCGCGTCCTCCTCCGTCATCCCCTTCCTTCCTTCCTTGCTTCTTCCTTTTTACTCGTCCGCGTATCACATCTCGACCCGACCGCTGGCAGCGGTGGCACCGCGAAAAGCACACACGCGCCGCGTACACACTCTAGCTGTCACGGACTTCCGAGTCTCTGCCGTCGATGCCGTCGTCGCCGTCGTCGTCGTCGCCACCACAACACATCCCAATTGCAAATCGACACTGAGACGGGGGGTGGGCAGACTGAATGCTGAATGGTCGATCAGTGCGGGTCCGCCGCCAGCTCTAAGTGGCACACGCACGGGTAGCTGAGAGGAGAGGAGGAACGAGCGAGCGCAGAGGAGGAGGCGGCCGCGGCAACGGCGGCGGCATCGACAGCCGACATTCGAGAGCGGATTCCGAAACGGAGGCGCCCACCAAGCAGACAGCACGCAAAAAGCAACGAGCCCAATGAGAAGGGGGGAGAGAGGACATCTGCTGTTGGTTGGGGAGGAAGGAGGGAGGGAGCGAGGGATAAGCCTGCTCCACTCTCCCTCCCCCCCTCCTCCACCTCGGCTACCCTGCTGCTGGTCGCCAACATCATCGACACGAGACAGCATTTTGCCTGGGGCGGCATCTGCCTGCTTCCCCCTCCTTCCACCGCTCGTCCGCCCCCACATGGAGGCAACGACGACGACGACGAAGAAGAGGCGTGTGTGTGCGCGCCGGTCTGTGTCGTCGGTAGGACGCAGCAGGACGAGTGTGGAAGAGAGGAGGCGAATTGGACGCAGCATACCACCACCACTGCCAGTCTCGGCCCCCCTCCGACACACCAACCAACAAGCTCGCCGCCGTCCTCGCAGGAACTCGCGCGCTTCTTCCTCTCTTCACTAGACGCAGGCAGGCAAGGAAGAAAGACGCAGAAGCAAGGCGCGGAGGAAGAGGGGGCTTCCACATCGCACCACCACTACCACCACCAACACCATTTCATCAACACGAACAGCCCTCTGTCTCTGGCTTCTTTGTCGATGCTGGTGACGCCGTTCCCGAGGAGACGAGTCGACTGGCCATCTGGAGCGAAAACACTACACCGAAGAGCGAGGAACGTTACCTCGTGAACCAGTCCAGACAGTTGAAGCAGAGCAGACTGCATCCAAAGACGGCCCTCCTCCGAGTCGACATTCCTCTCGCCCACCATCTTCCGAATCGTGTCCACGGCCTCCTTCAGTCGATCCTTCTCCTCCGCCAGGTCGTCAATCCTTTGTTGGATCTCTTCGACCACTGGAATCTCGGGGGACGTAGACGTCGCAGTGGCAAGTCCCGTCGTCTCGGCGTCCACCGCACCCTCTGTCGTCACTGTCGGCGTCGTGTCGTCCGTCTCGGCGGCGAGCTCGACGGGGAGAGCCTGGACCGGAGAGATTCCGTCGAGAGCAGCAGGACGACAAGAATTACCGTCCTCGCTGGACTGGTGCGTTGAGTAGAAGGAGGCGAGTTGAGTTCCAGCGGCTTCAGCGGCTGCTCGTCTCCAACCTCGGCCGTCTCCACGTCCTCGTGAATCGGATTCGGCAACATCTGACAGCCGCTGTTGTCAACAATCCGACGCTGATCAAACGTGAAATGGTAGCCGAGCATGACGTCGATTGCTGAACGGAGACCGGCTGATGACCGGCGAACTGGCCGTAATGGCACGTCGCTTGGCAGGCGTCTCTCGACTCGTCGATTCGGGATCGTCGTCGCCGCCGCCAAGGACGGTTTCATCGAACCACACACGTTTCTGCGCGCAATTCCCGTTGCACGCTATTAGACCGTCCGAGGCATACTCGTTTCTCGGAGGAAGCCGACGTGGTGTTGCCGTGCTTCTTCAGAATGCTTGGTGTGGCAGGCGCGGGAAGTTCTAGTTGAGGAGGCATCGTCGTAGTAAGGACGTCCTGAGGTTGAGAAGATAATGTCGTGGTGCTCGGGTTTTCAGCATACATCGTTATTGACTCAATCTACATCTCAATTTTCGGAGCACATAAGGATATCATACCGTTTGCGGGTCGGAATTTTGAGTTTCGGCGAAAGACTGAACATTGTTATTGTCGGCGGGTGGCTGCTGCTCCTGCTGCTGCTCCTGCTGTTGTTCCTGCTGTTGTTGCTCCTGCTGTTGCTCCTGCTGCTTCTGCTCCTGCTGTTGCTCCTGCTGCTTCTGCTGTTCGAATTCATCGGCCACGTTAATAGGCAAATCGGCCAATGAAAATGTGGCAGTTGCCTGACGCCCACGGCGTTTCTAGAAGACAAGGATTCTCGTTCGAAAAATAAAGACACCCACTTCGGAACGTTTGAGAAGTGCGGAAAATCGTGGAGCCGCGGTAGTGACGGGAATTGGACATGCCCGTCTTGGAGCAGATTCGGACGCATCGGGGCCGTCCTCTGGAGCTGGCGACAAACTAGACTCGGGGACGACCGCCATCGGATCGTTTTCGTCCATTTGTAATGATGACGACGATGATGGTCGCCAACGTGACGATGATTTGAAGCAGTAGATACGCGCCGAAACGGGAGGGTATAAAAGGCAGACTAAAGGTGTGAGGATACCGTATTCGAGGACGACGGCGAGGAGCACGCCCTCTCCGTCCGGTCACAAGCGATGGTGCGAGACGTCGAATGGAGGAGGAGGAGGAGGAGCGCAAGCCGACACAGACAGACAGACAGACACGGCCGCGTTCCTCATCCTGCCTGCTGCTCCATCTCTGCAATCCGCCGTGCCCACTCTTCTTCTCCTTCCCCTTTTTCCTCGCACTCTTTCTCTGCCGCCGCCGCTGCTGCTGCACGTGCGCCGTGAGTATGGGCGCAGCCGGTCGAGGACCGCTATTCCGTTGTGTCGACGGGCAACACGCAAAAAGCGTGACGGCTAGCAGTGGCAGCGCAGCAGGTGCAGTCACCCTCGTTCCACTGTCTAATTATTTCCGTCCCTCTCCCCTCCGCATCGCTCCGTCCGTCTCGCAATCCGTTTGTCTTCGCGCAGCCATATTGTACAACTACTGCCAGGTGTCGACCGATGAACCTGCTCTGTCGTCGTTCGACCATCACGACTCAATGGTATGCAATCTTCAGAGGAAGACTGCCGTTGTTGCTGCTGCTGCTGCTATTATGCAAAGTGCCTTTCAGGTCACAGTCGATGTCGCTCGACGCTGTCACCACATGCCGTTTCATAGCCCTGGTGCTACTCTCAACTCGAACTCCTGTCGCAGGTATGGATGGGGGTGCAGAGCGAGAAGGCCACATAGTGCGCAAATATCAATTTGCATCGCGCTCGAGTGCGGAGAGACAGACGCA
Organism: Bunonema sp. RGD898; assembly: GCA_014805405.1. NCBI lineage: Eukaryota > Metazoa > Nematoda > Chromadorea > Rhabditida > Bunonematidae > Bunonema > Bunonema sp. RGD898. The sequence continues at coordinate 9,031 of JACMII010000172.1, read as the reverse complement.
CGCGGCGACCTGCTTGCTAATAGATGCCACGCGTGCACACACAGACGGAACGAAGGTCAGAGGGCGGCACAAGTGTTGCCACCGACCGAGAGAACACCGCCGCCGCCGCCCGCATTTGCGCAGTAAAAGGGACGCGGCGGTTTTACGGCACGGTCTTTACAAACTATGGATAGAGCGTTCTTGCAGACGCATGCCTATCCCTGCGGCTGTTCGCACGCGAGACAAAGCACGAGCACCACCGTCTGGATGGGGTGACGAATCGGGAAGCACGAAATATGAGCAAAGACGAAACGAGCAACATCTCGGCGGCAGAGCCCTTATTGGGCAATTCGATCATCGAGGACTCGCTGGACGTGCAAAACCTTCGAAATGAGGACGTCGACCGGGGTTCGGGATTGGACGACGACGACGATCAACGACCAGAATTACAGTGGGTCAAAACAATGGCGCGTTGAAATGTCCTCAACGCAAAGGTCTAATCTCGTTCACGACGCCGTGAAGACGAATCCGAAAATCCGCGTCCAGAATCAGGCCGTCACGACGGTTCACATCGAGGTTTGCTCCCGCTTCCCCTTGCTTGCGGCTGCGTTTTGTGCGACTGCCGTTTACCTTGCGGCTCTCGTTGACCGATGGGCCGAAACTTGAGCTCCCCCCGCCTGAGATCAGTGACAAGGAAGTGTGTTGATTTGTAGGAATGCTAAAGCGCCCCCCATGTAAGGGGTATCAACGACGAAAAAAGCTGCAGAGAACAGCCGTCGATGTGATGGAGACATCCGGAGGACGACCCTGCTCCTTCGAACACATCCGCTCCGTGAGTTCCCTTCGTTTCGCACTCACCCATGTGCTCTAGCCATTTTGCTGGAATGGCGGCACATGTCGTGTGCCTCCCGATGCTCCTGCTTCCGCGGGACCCGCCTGCGAGTGAGCGACCATTTTATCTTCTTCTTGGTCACGGTGGCTATGCAGATGCGTCTCTGGCTACTACGGACGTCGGTGTCAATACTTTATGGACCCCAACGTGATGTACCTTCGAGCAGACAACGTCTTCATCGGTCTGTTCTCTCGCCATGTTTTCCCCCATCTAGCACGCTATGCTCATCAGCCGGATCGACGGGCGCATCGGTGCTGCTCATGCTGATGGGCGTCATCTGTCTGACGTTGGCGGGCGCCGTCTTCTACCTTGCCCACGTGGGGTGTGTTCTTGTGTTCGAGTGGCTTCTCGATTAGCGGGACAATCGTAGGGCGTCACCGTTCGGCGACTCGCCCTACCCGCCCGACTGGGAGACGGACCCCTCCGACTGGACGCCATTCTCGGTGCGAAGACCACGCGGCCAAAACCAAAGCTTGTAGTACCGGGCCACGGTGTGGTGCCTTCGAGTAAACAAGCGAGCTCGTCCTTCCGAAACGCACACGACACGTCTAGTTCTCCTTAGAATGAACACCTACGCGCTAGATCGTTCGCGTTGAGAAACATGCATGCTGGCGCGAGTTGAGGTGATCGCCGACATGAGTTGAGTGCGCTGGAATGCCGAGGCCACGACACGTTGCAGCGGACGTCGTGTTGAAACAGATGCGACGCGCGCGCGGGCCGCTCATGTCGCTTTCAGCGGTAGGCGGATCGATTGGTTGGCTGGCGGGCATGTGCGTGTGGTGGTAGCCCGAATCTTGCAGACCGACGTTGTGCAGTGAATCGCTGCCATCCTCGTGCGGCGAGCGCTCGTCTTCCCGCCAAACTGCTTGATGCTGCAAAGTGAGATCAGTCGGTGAGCAGCTGGAAAAGAGGGAATTTGGAGGAAATGACCTAGGTCCTTCCGGTCTGGCATCAGGTAGTGATCGCGATGTCAATCAGCGCCACTACACTCAACCGATTATTCTTGGCTGGATTCATCATCCTATTCGTCATCGTCAGTTAGTTTCTTGATGATTTCCGCCAACTCTCGATCTCAGTAACGCTCACTCCGAAGCATGAGGAGTACACTGAGCGGTGGAATCGAGCTGGAACCGTACAATCCGACGACGGCGACAACGACGATGTGGAGGCGCTTCGGACCGAAGTGGCTCGGCTCAGACTAGAAGTTGCTGTCATGAAGATGAAGAATGGAAGCGGTACGCCGCAATACGATCAAGCCGAACACGCCAGGTTTTCAGCGGAAATTTCGCTCCATGCCTTTACACTGAACACTTAGCGTTCGAATGGCGGTGACGAAGAAGTTCCCGGTGGTCAGGAATCGAAACGAGCAAAGCAGGAAGCGAATTCTAGTCACTGGAGCTGCCGGATTCGTTGGCTCACACCTAGTCGATAGGCTGATGCGGGATGGACACGAGGTTTCTTTGAATTGCGGGCGCGCCCCAGCCAGTCTGCATGCCACGTCAGGTCATTTCGCTTGACAACTATTTTACGGGACGTCGTCGGAACGTCGAGCAGTGGGTGGGCCATCCTAATTTCGAGCTCGTTCATCACGACGTGTGTCTACCCTATTACGTGGAAGGTTGGCAGTCAACATTTTCTAGCGTACGCTTCTTGCAGTCGACCAGATCTACCACCTTGCATCGCCCGCCTCTCCACCGCACTACATGTACAACCCGGTGAAGACGCTGAAGACGAACACGATCGGCACGATCAACATGCTCGGACTGGCGCGTCGCGTCAAGGCAAGAATGCTCTTGGCGTCGACGTCCGAGGTTCGAGTTGTTCTGGGGGAGTAGACAGGTGAACCTAGATCTACGGCGACCCTGAGGTTCATCCACAGCCGGAGACCTACTGGGGGCACGTGAACACGCTCGGTCCGCGCAGTTGTTACGACGAGGGAAAACGAGTGGCGGAGAGTCTGTGTGTGGCGTACCACAAGCAGGAGAACGTCTCCATTCGGATCGCGAGGATCTTCAACACGTTCGGTCCGCGGATGCACATGGCTGACGGTCGAGTGGTCTCCAACTTTATCCTGCAGGCTCTCAAGAACCAGCCCATCACGGTGTGTGCTTTCCAGTCTTGCCGACAACACAACGTCCCGAGCAGGTCTACGGCGATGGCTCGCAGACCAGGTCGTTCCAATACGTGGATGATCTCGTAGAGGGACTCGTTCTGCTGATGAACAGCGAAAAGGTATTCCACTTGGTGTCGGGTTGTCGGTTTGCGTACGCCGCGCAATCTCTTCCCTTGCAGACCGAGGGAGTTCCGGTCAATTTGGGCAATCCTGAGGAGCATACCATCGTTGAGTTCGCTCGTATCATCACAACGCTAGTAGGCAAGTGGGCCTCTTGCTTCGAATCGAAATTTCCACCCGGCAGGCAGCAAATCGGAGGTCCACTTCTTGCCCGCCCAGACGGATGATCCCCAACAGCGAAAGCCGAACATTACTCGGGCCGCCGAACTTCTGGGCTGGCGGCCCAAGGTGTCAATGTTGGACGGACTCCGACTGACGGCGGAGTTCTTCCGCAACGAGCTGCTCGAAGAAGAGAAACGGGAGGGATGACGGGAAATTTGTGTGCCACCGTTGATAGCAAGACAAATCGCTAGTATCATGCACGCCGTTCAGACAAGGCCAGCCCGGGTTGTCGCCCAACCACTGCAATACATCCAGTCATTGGTCGCACAGTTGCCTCATGCCCTCCTCTCGCGCCACAAGCTCACTCAACTGGGTGATTACACCTCTGTGACACATGCAATGCGTTTCAAAAACCGTGTGTATTTCATAAATGAGACTGACAGGGAGCGGATGTTGATTGCACTCTCCGTAGTGGTCGTTCGCCACATAGCATGCCGAAGCGAGAACTGGAAGAGCGGGGGCGGAGGAGGGTGAGTGTTGAGAGGCGATGAGTGGTCGTCGATATCTGCTGCACGTTGCGTACGATGGCGGTGCGACGAGCAGAAAGAGCGGATCGACGAGACGAACCATCGAGGACACGATGTTCCTGTTGAAGCGCGTCGTCGAGGGCGCCTTGTACGGGACTCACCAGCGTCCGTCTTCTTCGGACGCCGTCTGGCTGTCGCCCAGCAGTCGGTCTGACCCTGCACCTTTGCTGTTTCGCATCCGGAAGGAAGCAAGAAAGAATCTTCAGAACGGATGTGGGGGTGCACGCACTTCGGAATGCCGTCGCTCTAGAGGTTCCCGAACGGCACGCCTTCCTCGACTGCACTGACGTACGTTTGGGATGCGCTAGCTTCGAGCAGTCGTGAATACAGGAGGCCAAGGCGCACTTTCTGCAGCGAACCAACCAGATCGCGACACGAATCTGCCCTTCGGCCGAGCTCAGGGTTCTGGGTGTGCAACGCACGCACTCGGCCTTCAACGTTCGACACCACGTTGCATACAGGCATTGTTTCGAATTGAGAGCGAGAGATCCACGAAAGACTATCACACACGCATACACTGTAAGGCGCTACGTCTATCGACTCTGTGTGGGAGACACGAATCCCGACTCGTTGTCGGCTTGGATCGAGAGACGGCACGCCTGGATGCTCCCGCCCGGATTCGACGTCTGTAGAGCAAGAGAGGTTGTACGGAGACGCCGTAGCAACCGATGCTCTCCTTTCCACTAGGTGTGCTCGCTCTTCGAGGGGAAAGCGCTGTGTCTGGCATCTCTCATGAGATCCGTCTATCGAGAGGGCGATACCACGGCCTACGGAACTACTGAACTGTGCGCTGTTGATTCAGGCTTGTGTGCGCCTCATTCTCTTTTTACTCTTTCCACACAAGGCGCACCATGGGACGAGGCTGTCGCGACGGCGCATAACTCTCACTTCTACAACATCCACGTGGTGGCTCGTTCCTTCGTGCGGGAGCAGGTGATCGCTGTGCTCGGCTTTCCATCACAGTTTCTCAACTTCAGATTCGACGAATGACGTCATGCATCGTGCTAGCCGGCTATGGGTTGATTTCGATGAGTGACGTTCGCGCGCTGCTCGATCGATGCCATCCGAACGCGTTCTACGAGCGGGAAATCCCAATTGCGCCGCCCCAGGTTCTCTCGGCCTCTCTCTCTCACCGTCGCCGCCGCACGTTCTAGGGTCTTCATCTGAGCGATGTGGTGTACTCGCCACGACAGATCATCGATCCTGATCCTCCATCGAACGAGTACGAAAATCAGTACGACATGGACGCGTTCCCGGACAAATCCTCCTTCTCGGGATTCCCAATTCAATGAACGCTGGCTGATTGCCTTCTATCGATTCGTCAAATTGATGAAACTCATCTCGTTTCTTCATCTTTCTCTGATGTGATGTGTTGTCATGAAAGCACAGTCTCTCTGCATGGCTTCAGGACGACGATGTGTTCTGTGTGACAGACAAACCCGTATTTAACGTGCCCGATACGACGACGACCGGAGTGGGGAGAACGAACGACGCTATGTGCATATCGATGTGCGGACGGCGTGGTCTTCACAGTAGACCGATCGACAGAAGTAGCAGCACCATTGGTAGTGCAACGAACGAGGCAGCTGCAATGCGTCACGTTATTGCGAGAGTGAATAATCGAGCGAGCGACGATACCGTTGTCGTCCTCGCCTACGATAAAGTCGATGAGCGGCGGAGACGGCGTCTCGTCTGGATGGTGGAAGGACGGCGACGACGACGGTAGTATTCGATATGGACGAGATGCGGCGGCGGCGGGTTGTTGAGTGGGAGCGGGCTCGGTCGGCGCGAAACGAACACTGCCCTCGAATCCGTCGCCGATCAGACCGATCACGTATCGAAGCTGTTCGCCGTTGAAGCCGGACAACTAATGGGAGAAGACGATCGGATGTTGGGAAAGAGGAAGAGGTACCTGATGCGGTGGAATCAACGGCGTCGAACTGGGCTCGGGCGCACCACTGCGAAGTGGAGCCGCCAGCATCGAACCGATATCCGAAGAGGAGGTGGAGGTGGTGGGGTTCGGTGGTGCGGCGATGTGAAGGGCGAGACGCATCGAGGCGGTCTGACAGAGTCCCCGCTGAGTGCGATGCAAGCCCGATCGGGTGCCGGTCGACGTGACGATAAAGTAGTACTGATGCGAGGGCTCAAAGACGAGGGCGTGCGGAAGCGGGGACGCCGATCGAATGGTGGTCTGCAGGTAGGTAGAGAGATGGGAGAGGGAGAGGATGCAGCAGGGCTACCTTCCAGGCGAGTGGCTGCGTGGGCACGTCGCAGAGCAGGACGGGCAGCGCGTGCGAGGGTCGGACGCACGACAGGAAGCCCATCTCGTCGACCTGGTAGACCGCCAGCACGGTGTGCCCGTCGTTCGGACAGAGCATCTCGAGCTCGTCGCCCAGTCGGACGGTCAGCTCGGCGGGCTCTCGACGCGACGCCGTCGAGAATCTGCCAGAGCAACCATACCATCTGCTAAACGGGCAGCACCTGCACCGTTTCCTCACCGCTCGCCGGTTGTGCAACACTGTCCTCCTCCTCCCCCCTCATCCAGTGCAGGTGTCATGTTTGCGGGTCGGAGTGCTCAACCGCTTGCCTCCCTCCCCCCTCCCCCGTCTCATCTTGCCTGCCCATCATCCAGTATGCGCGGGAAGAAGTGCGTGCGTCGGGAAGTAGCAGTAGGGGGGAGGGGGCGAGATGCGCAACAATCTCTCCGAACAGATCTCTCGTCACTGCTGCTCCTCCATCTGTTCGGCCGTCCGCCCACGCACACAACACAGCCCCAGCAGCAGCAACAGCAGCAAGCAGACCGCCATCTCATCAGAGAAGAAGGGAGGGAAAGAGAAGGGGAGGGAATCTCGAGCGCGTGCACGCGCGACGGTTATTCAGCTCGCCATCGGTCTCTGTGCCACCTCGTTTGGAGGCCATCCGCCGTCGTCGTTGTCCTCTTCTTCTTCTTCTTCTTCTCCTCTCGTCCCTCCCCCATTCATTCGCCTCACCCGACCTGCCACACGCGCACCACACAAATCGCATGCGACAGGCGACCTCCAGCTAGTCTAATGTGATCTAGCCACATAGCGTCTTCCTCGCTCTCGTAAATAATCTTCGAGGACCGGATGGAGCCGGAAGAAGGAAGCGCGACTGCTTGCCGGATGAGAGGATGAGGAGATGGGCCGCCGGGAAGGAGGAGTGTGTGGTTTGCGCAACGCTCCTGCTCCTCCACTATCACACCCTTCTCCGTCTTTTCTGCACCGCTGCTGCTGCTGCTATATAAATAAACAAGCACACGCTGGGACGGAGTTGTCAACTGGCGGACAGCAGCAGTGCAGTGGCAGAAGAAGAAGACAAGTTGTGTGGCAGTCAGTCGTTGACCCCCATCCAAGCAAGCAATGCGCACACTCTTTCTTTCTCCCCTCTTTCGTCTTCTGTCCACTCGTCTGAGCCGTTTACGACCGGCCCCCTTCCCGCTGCTGTCTTCTCCCGCTCGCTCCCTCGCCAGCACCTCTTTACTATGCTGATGATGATAACGGAAGTGGCAGGGAGGGAGAAGGGAATGCTGTCGTGAGGGAAAGGTTGTTTGTGGGGGGGTTCAGGTTCAGACTTCTACTGCCTCCCTCTCTGTGTCTCTCTCTCTCTCGAACACAATGGTGTGTGCCTTCAGTCGGCAGCCGGCTGATCAGCTGAGTCAACTCGGCTGTTGCCCACTTCACGCGCAGACACAGTCTGTTTGCGGCGACGGCCCACACCACTTGATCAAGGGGGAGAGGGAGGCTACTGCGCAGTGCGCGCGGGTCAGAGATGGGGGAAGAGAGAGATCGGGTCGGTCTGATGACGGCGGCGGCCAGAAGGAAGGAAGGGGTGCGCGCACCTGTAAATCACGCACGCCCCGTCGCCTCCACTACTCGACTCACTCTGCTACTGCTGCTGTCGCTGCCGCCGGTCTCCGATCTCTATCAGCAGCTGCCGGCAGTCTTCCCCACCCCCATCTCGCTCACACTGCAACCGGCTGTGCGCACACGCTTAGAACATGCGCGTCAAGTGTCCTTCCCCCCTCTCTCGCCGTCTGTCCACTTCTGCTTCCATATCCATGTCTTTCTCCCCACCCCCTTCCGGTCTATGCTGTCCACTTATCCCGCGCGCGCTCCAACAAGCGATGGCGACCAAAGATAAGGATAGAGGAGAAACGGGAGAACTTACAGCGGATTGCTCACATTCCAGTAGACCGTATGTCGAAGGCTGGTCGATGCAGCAAGGACTAGGGTGTCTGGAGTGAAGAGCAGCAGAAACGAGATGATGAGCCAGAGCAACGAGGTCAGCGACTTGCTTCGAGCCGGTAGCATGGGGGAGGAGAAGACGCGGGGGAAGAGAGAGAAGACGAAGAGTGCGCGGACGAGGAGGTGGGGTGGGGAACAGGAGGAAGGAGAGGGGGGATTGGCCCCGCCCCATTGGCTCTCCGCGTGGTCTGCGCTGTCTGCTACTGCACAAAGTAGCCCAATCGGAGGACAAAGACGACTGCCTCTTCAAACCGACTCCACTCTCCCTCTCTCTGTCTTGTCTGTCTGTCCGTGTCACGGGTCTTCCTCCAGACTGCCGATCGAGAATGACGGCGGCTTCTCGTCGGCCGTCGACTCTTTCGGTTGACTTGGACCAACAACGGCAGCGGCGCTGGGCTCGGCTTCTCCGCCAGACCCACTGCTCCGACTGAATACTCACTCCTCCGTGTGGGCAGACAGTACAAAATGAGAGAGAGATTGACCGTTTACTGGCGGCCTGCTCGTCGTTGCCGCCGGTCTCCTCGTCCTCGGGCACGTCGTCCAACACGTGATGCTGGAAGACGGCCGCACTGCTGCCTTGACGGGTGGGCGGTGGAGGGAGAGGTGCGGTCGACTGTGCGGACGATGATTGGGACGACGGTGTCACTGTTGGTGCGGTTGATGACGCAGGAGTCGGAGGCGGCGGAGGCGGCGGAGGCGGCGGAGACGGCGAAACAACCGCATCTGATGGCGACGGTGACGAGAGGATGATGGCCGCCGGACACGTCAGGATCGCGTCTGCGATCTGATCCTGATTTCCGGCGATCTCCTCCTCCTTCATTGTTCGATCGTTCAGTTGCAACGCCGTCGGTCGAGCGGGCATCGGAGATCTACCGATCTGGGGATTATCGAGAAGGGTGAACTCTGGACGCGG
>JACMII010000171.1:20864-34578 GCA_014805405.1 Bunonema sp. RGD898 | reverse complement strand
GGGCGACCGTCTGGTTCTCCTATGCCTCATCAACGCCTGCATCCAATCGATGGATCAGTGAGGCGGAGAAACGCTTCTTGGAACGCACCGTGCCTGACCTGGCATCGCCCGCACAAATGAATGTAAGGAAGTCATAGTACTCTGGTCGATGTGCCGCATCTTATCTTGCCACTACTACAGCTGTCGTCGATTCCGTGGCGTCACATTCTGACGTGCGTCCCAAACTGGGCTATCTGTGCGTGCATCTTTGCCCGTAATTGGATGACATTCACCTTCCTCGTTCATCAGGTGCCCATGTGCGAGAAAGTCGACGAGACTTGGCGAGAGCCTCGTCTGACCCATTTCAGTAAGACTTTCGTTGAGATCAAGTGGCTGGCTAAGGTCAACTAGCCTACCGGGCATCTAGCCTTGACAAAGGTCTTATTTGAATGGGTTACGCGAGGGTTTTGCCAAGTCTCGCCGACTTTCTCGCACATGGATAAAGCAGGTCGCCTACTTCAAAGACGTGCTCAGTGTCGATATTCACAAGGTACTCTCCCCCTCCGTCTTGTCATACGAAGACGATCGATCGTCTCTAGGGAGGATTTTTGTCGTCTCTTCCACAGATCGCCACATTTGTCTGCCTTTTGGCGGCAGGTCGACTAGCCGACAAGATCCTGTCCACAGGCAAGGTGTCTGCCGTCGTGATCCGCAAGTCGTTCATCTGCCTCAGTGGGCTTGCATGACCTTCTCTGTCATCGGAGATTCAGGCTACTTCATGGAAGGGATCTGCTACGTGCTGCTAGCCTACACGACACGCGTCGAGTATGCGGTTCTCTTGTTGACGGTTGCAGGATGCATGGGTGGCATCAGCACTGCCGGTTTTGTGGCGTTGATTACTTGAAGAGGTGTTGTCGATCATTTGTAGCGGTCACGGTGAACTTCTACGACATCTCTCCTGCATATGTGTCCGTTCTGGTTGGATTCGCCAATAGCGTTAGTCTCCTGTCGGCAGTCGGCTCGTTCGTGGCCGAGCATCTCACATTTGGGGTTTGACTCGCAACCTCAAATCTACGACGATAATCCTACGGCATACGTAGAATCCGTCCGGCTGGTACTATGTGTTCATGATCGCCGCCCTGGTTATCTGGCTCGTGATGGTCGTCTATTTTTGGTTTGGTAGTGCAGATCAAGCCACATGGGCGGCCACCACCACCACCACCACCACGTCCCGTGATGGTGACCAAGCGAAGATGACGAAGCCATCGACCATCATCAGTTTGGGCGAGCGTTGTTTATCGCACGAAGTCTGTTGTGTGTGAGAGTCCATCTGTTTTTCTTTTAGCAAGAGTTGGCACCGCATCGTCGTCCTCTCATTGACCAGAGTCGTCGAGCTGATAGCCGACTTGAGTGATTCGATCGATCCGGTTGGAGTGAAAATCACTGTGCATGAAGCGAGTGCGTCTAATGAGAAAAGGGGGAACGTACTGCACGTCTGGATGGCGGAGATTCTTTACTGAGCACGAGCCCTCCTTGTGGCTCCGCAAGGTTGCTTCTTCTTATTTCTGTTGTCGTCGCTTTCGGGCCTGCTGCTTTTGGATGTAGTCACAATTTCTTGCGAATTGCTGCCCAGTGGGTAGTGGAGTAGCTCTTTTGACTTCCAACCCATTCGAGGTTCTATGTTCGCTTCTGTAATACTTTTACCGTGCGGGAGAGCAAAAAAGAGCCCAATCAGACGTAGATTTGCAAGTAAGACACATCCATCGAACTGCGTTTTACGCCCCTTTCTCTTGGATGAGACACGTTACCGCAGTGTGCGGATGTTCCGTGGCCGACAGTTCGAGTATGGCCTCGCCCTCGGGCGGCACGATCAGCTGATGCTCGAGTGGGCAGTCTGTCGTCGAGCGGACGGGAGGCGGGAGACAGAAGACGGTGAAGATTAGGAGGGGAAGCAGCTGTTGCAGCAGACGTGCCGCACCTGTGTGCATTGCAAACCGCTTTGTCGCATTTCCATATCCTTATCAGTGCTGTTAGTCGCTATTGATCAATGAAGAAGAAGCGACGGAAGGGCGATCGGAATGAGCGCAGTAGAACAGGACGCCGAAGGTCATCGTCGTCTCGATGGTTATCATCCCGTTACGTGCCGCTGTGAAGACAAGACGGAACTCAACGGAGATGATGACGACGACAACGACACTTGCCGCCATACACGGTTACACATCTTTCCTGATAGCTATCAGTTCAAGATGATCAACGAGGTGCGACGGCGTTACTATGAGGATTTTAGATGGAGGAGACTGGGCAGCGCTGCTTCCTTCGCACCAGCCGATGGCACATCGCCATTCTTTTGGGTCTTGCGGCCACGGTGTCGTTTGCGATTCGGACCAACATAGGAGTGGCCAAAACCAGGATGCTGACCAACTTCACGGATACGAACGGACAACTGCATGTAAGTCGCATTCTCCCCATCTTGTCAAAATCTTCCTTCCTCAGCCGCAGCAGTTTCACTGGTCCAAGACTGAACTCGGCCTCATCGAGACCGTCTTCTACTATGGAGTTGCGGTTGCACAACTACCAGCCGGTATCCTTGCCTGGAAGGTAACGCTTCGTTCTTCTCATCGCTGTCGAGAGAGAGGGAGGCATAGTTTCCGCCGCACATCGTGCACGGGACAGGTATTCTCTCCGGATCCACTATCAACATTGCCGTGGCACTGCTACTGATGCTGTATCCGCACTTCGTCTGGCTCATTATCGTCCTGAAGGTAACGATCCATCGCTATGCCACACACCATCCACAGCGAGTGTGCTCTCAGTTTTGTCAAGGAATTTCGCTCGGTCTGGTCTTTCCTGCTGTGCTGGGTGTACTCCGCAAGTGGACGCCCGAATTGGAACGATCCCAGCTGGTGACTACCGCGTCAGCTGGTGACAATTTCGTCCGTCTTCATTGTTAGACGACGCTCGTTGCACAGGTGCCAACATGGGCATCATCGTCGGCCTTCCCTTGTCCGGAGTTCTGGTTGCGTCGCTCGACTGGTGGGTGCCTTTTCTGGTGTGCGGCTCACTCGGCATTGTCTGGGCGACCGTCTGGTTCTCCTATGCCTCATCAACGCCTGCATCCAATCGATGGATCAGTGAGGCGGAGAAACGCTTCTTGGAACGCACCGTGCCTGACCTGGCATCGCCCGCACAAATGAATGTAAGGAAGTCATAGTACTCTGGTCGATGTGCCGCATCTTATCTTGCCACTACTACAGCTGTCGTCGATTCCGTGGCGTCACATTCTGACGTGCGTCCCAAACTGGGCCATCTGTGCGTGCATCTTCGCCCGTAATTGGACGACATTCACCTTTCTCGTTCACCAGGTTCCCACATGCGAGAAAGTCGATGGGACTTGGCGAGATCCTCGCCTCGACCCATTCAAATAAGATCTTTGTCGAGGCTAGATGCTCGACAGGCCTCGCGTCTAGTCTAGTCGACCCTAGCCAGTTACTTGATCTTGACGAAAGTCTTACTGAAATGGGTCAGACGAGGCTCTCGCCAAATCTCGCTGACTTTCTCGCACGTGGGCAACATAGGTCGCTTACTTCAAAGACGCGCTCGGTGTCGACATTCACAAGGTTACCCGCCTCCTCCGCCTTGCCATACGAAGATGATCGATCCCTCTAGGGAGGTTTTCTGTCGACTCTTCCGCAGATCGCCACATTTGTCTGTATTTTGGCGGCAGGCCGACTCGCCGACAAGATCCAGTCCACAGGCAAGGTGCCTACCGTCGTGATCCGCAAGTCTTTCACCTGCCTCAGTGATCTTGCTTGCATGATCTTCTTTCAATCTCTCGGCGATTCAGGTTACTTTGTGGAAGGCATTTGCTACGTGTTGCTAGCCTATACGACACGCGTCGAGTATGCAGTTCTCTGGTTGACGATTGCAGGATGCATGGGTGGCATCAACTCTGCCGGTTTTGTGGCATTGATTACTTGAAGAAGTAGGTTATCAATCATTTGCAGCGATTACGGTGAACTTCTACGACATCTCGCCTAGACATGTGCCCGTTCTGGTTGGACTCGCCAATGGCGTTGGTTACTTGGCGGCAGTCGGCTCGTTCGTGGCCGAGCATCTCACATTCGGGGTTTGGGTTGTAACCTCAAATCAACGATGATAATCTTGTGGTATATGTAGAATCCGTCTGGCTGGTACTATGTATTCATGGTCGCCGCCCTGATTGCCTGGCTCGCGGTGGCCGTCTATTTTTGGTTTGGTAGTGCAGATCAAGCCACATGGGCGGCCACCACCACCACCACCACCACGTCCCGTGATGGTGACCAAGCGAAGATGACGAAGCCACCGACCATCATCAGTTTGGGTGAGTGTTGTTTATCGCACGAAGTCTGTTGTGTGTGAGAGTCTATCTGTTTTTCTTTCAGCAAGAGTTGGCACCGCATCGTCGTCTTCTCATTGACTAGAGTCGTCATGCAGTCGTCGAGCTGATAGCCGACTTGAGTGACTCGATCGATCCGGTTGGAGTGAAAATCACTGTGCATGAAGCGAGTGCGTCTAATGAGGAAGGGGGCTTACTGCACGCCTGGATGGCGGAGATTCGTCGCTGAGCACGAGCTCTCCTTCTCCGAATGACGAAGAACAGAATGAGCGCCAAGATGATCAGAAGGACGACGACGCCGACCGTCGACCAGATCACCACTCGATGCCATTTCGCGGCCGACTCGGCACGATGCTTCTTCCCACCATCTATTTATTGCACGTTCCTGGGAGAGAAGCACGCGAGACGACATACCGGGAGCATGCGTCGACGCGTTAACCGCTTTGATGTGCAGGGTGGTCGTCGAGGACGATGACTCCTTCAGAGTGACATGACTCGACAGGACGAGGACCGATGCTCCAGACGTGTAGCATGGAACGCCGGACTCACGACAGCAACTGTCCAGCGTTTGGTCATTCTCCATGATGGTGACGGCTACCAAAGGGCTGAGAGGCGAGCAGACCAAGATGAACAACTGGTCGCTCGTGGAGTTGAGGTTCACCGAGCACAGATATTCCGTGGCCGACAGTTCGAGTATGGCCTCGCCCTCGGGCGGCACGATCAGCTGATGCCCGGGTGGGCAGTCTGTCGCCGAACGGACGGGAGGCGGGAGACAGAAGACGGTGAAGATTAGGAGGGGAAGCAGTAGTTGCAGTTGCTGCATATGCGTCGTCGTCGTCGTCGTCGTCGTCGTCGTCGTCGTCGTCGAGAAGCGGCCCTTTTTCGCGGGACGAGCGAAAGTGTTTGTGCGCGAGGGTGACGCCGCTCTGTGCAGCGTATAAGCTGTGAATACTGTGTTGACACAAGTGCTGCGCTGTGTGATGCTGCGTCATAGGCTGCTGCCGCCATCGCCGTCGCTGATGTGCTGCTCTGCGTCGACGACGATCAAGACGTGAACGAGCGGGGAGGAGGGAGATGCGCTAGAGGGGAAAACTGGAGTGCGAGCCGCAGTGGCAGTGGAGGCTGGGAAGAACAAGCGGCAGTGTGTCAACAATTCCCACTCGTTCCCGACCGTCTCGAGACGAGAGAGCTGCTTCTCTCTCTCTTTCTTTCCTGTCACCGGTGCAGTCGGTTTGCGAGAGGATGAGTGAGATGGCGTTGTCGTCGTCGTCGTCGTCGTCGTCGTCGTCGTCGTCGTCGTCGTCGTCGGGAAAAGGTGAGATATGGCACAATCGGCGAGTATCAATGTGTGAGGGAGAGAGACTGTTTTGGCGTCTCGCCATCATCTCTTGACGGATATGTTGACTGCTGTGCGTGCGCGTGTGTGCGCGCGCGCGTTGTCGGTCGGTCGCCATCGCAATCTCCTCCTCTCCGATCGACCATCTTCCTCGTTTCCTCCCTCCCTCCTCCTCTCCTCTCTCTGCACTTCCTCGACGGCCATTCTCTGTGCGTGGGAGAGATGCAAATGCTCCCGAATGTGTCTGCCTCTCCCCCCCCCTTCTCCTCCTCCTCCTTCTCTGTGTCCGGTCTCTCGTCTCTGTAAAGGAGATCTGGCTGCGATGGTTGTGCTGCGCAACAACTTCGGTCAGCACAGAGCCCATTGTCGTCGTCGTCGTGCCCGGAGAAAGAGAGACAAGTTTGGAGGGAGCGAGCGAGCGAGCCTCCCTTTCTTCTGACCATTCTGCGGTGTGACATGCGCGCGCATATCTCTCGTCTCTCTCTCTCTCTACCAGTTCGTCGTCCGCCTGCTCTTCTCGTTCGTTTTTTCTGTCCTGCCCGCATTCAGGTGCAAATGTGGGACGACAAACGGCGTGCGCCCGGCACAGCGGGCGATAGAGGCTGAAAAAGCGAGCGACACACCAAGGCCAAGGCGAGACAACCGCTGTTCCTCCCTCCTTGCCTCCTTGTCGTCTCCAGTTGATAGGGATGGCCTTGAGCGTGCGCGCGTACGCGGAGCGAGGGTGGGAATTCAGTGGCGGCGGCGGCGACTGACCGCAATCCGCATCCGTCCCTCGTGCAGCAGCTGCTGCTGCTGTTCACCGCCCATCTCTCAGTCTTCCTCACCCTCGCTCACTCGAATCAGTGCTCCGAGGCGGCGGCGACTGTTGGTGACCAATTCGAAGGCGCGCGCGCGCACTAAGGGGCAGGCGGGCGGGCGGCTTTCCCTTTCCGTTCGACTACTAACAGTGTGTACAGATGGGGAAGACGAGGGATAGGAGTGAAAGGGAGAGGGAGGAATGGTTGGAGGAAGGATGTGCGCATGCGCGCAAGCAAGCGATGACGCGTGCTGCTGCTGCTGCTGCTAGCTTAGTCGGCGCTGCCTGTGGCAGTCTGGCTGCAGAGAGACGGACCACACCCTTTCGCTTTCTGCTCGCCTTCGGCCCATGCATACCGTGTAGTATTCTCCCCCCGAGAGGCAGGGGATAGTCAGCGCCGCATCGCATCTCACTGTGCTGCTGCTGCTTCTGCTGCAAGTGGGTTGTCGCGTGTGCGCGTGCGCGAGAGAGATTTCCATCAGCAGCAGCAGCTCGTCCTCCTCTTTCCTTCCTCTGCCCCTCCTCCACATCATTGCTCCCGTCTCACGCCGTCTTCTCCTCCTCCTCCTCCTCCTTCTCCTTCTCCTCCCCTGACCCGGACCAGTCGTTTTCAATCGCTGCACACGCACATACACACGTTCTACCCAGTCAACGACGACCGGAGCAATGCCGCAATTCCCCGGTCAACTGCTGCTGCTGCTTCTTCTTCTCTGCGGTGTCGACCAGATCATGGCAGCGACGACGTGTCTCTCGCAGCCCGTACTGGCGGCCACACTGGTGAGAGAGAGACTGTGAATCTGGCGAAAAAACCCGACCGGGTAATTGAAGGCGGGCACGGCGATCGCGGCGGCGGCCATCGCACTGGTGATCGTCTTTCTCTTGCAGCGATGCCGACCGCGGACGCCGCTTATGACAGCCGTCAACAGCAACAGTACGATTCCGTGCAGCTATGGCCATCGTCTAGCGTATGACAGAGACGACAACCGATGTGGAAGCGGCGACTCGGACGGCCGAGAAGCTGTCCGCCCAGTTCGATACGCTCACCATCGAGCGACGAAACACCAAGAGGAAGCAACAGCTCGCCGGACAGCCGTCCATGTCGAACGAAGACATTCGAAAGGTGAGAACGTGCAACGTCGATTTTCTCGTCACAAAAACGGCTAGCTGTCCGGCTCGGTGGACGTGTGCATCGACGGCAGGAAGGGTGCTACCGCCGCCAAGGGACTCGGCTTCGAGGTCTGTCTGAATGCATGGAGTCGAGTGAAATGTCGGCTGGCAGATCCGAGGGTCGGCACTGTCCGGCATCTTCGTCTCGAAGTTGCACACCAACGCGTCGGCGGATGCAACCGAGCACATTCGACCCGGCGACCGGATCCGCTCCATCACCGTCGACTTTGATCGTATCGTCTACGAGGATGCGGTCACCTTGCTGAGCTATGCCGCTCCCTACCAGGCAAGCAACCACGGGTCCTGCATTAGGACAACGACAGTTCAGGTTCGACTAGAGCTGGAACGACCGTTGAACGAGGGCATCGAGCGAGCCGCTCGTTTCCATCCACTCTTCCGCAGCAATTCGCTCATCGTCGACAAGTCCAGGTGCGCATCCATGCGTCTTCGTTGTCCAATTGCATTTTCAGTGCTGAGAAAAAGGAGGAACCCGTGCCACCGACAGCAGTCACCATCGAGACACCACCGCCGATGGAAGAGGCAACACCAAAACGGCATGAACGAGAACAGGAGGTCCTCGAGAAGAGCATGATCATCGAAGAGGTCGTCTCGTCGTCATCCTTGCATGCGGAGATCGAAGAGGAAGAGGAGGGAGAGAAGCCGAACAATCACGCGGCGCCAGTACCAGGATTGAAGATGGACTGGTCCGACTATTCGTCGGGATGTGGCGAGGAGTCGGCCGGAAAAACCACTGCATCTTCAATCGAGGACGATGAGCAGCCGGCGCTGCCCACTCCGCCAGACTCGTCCACCAGCGAGGTTAGAAATCGAATGTGCCGTGTGCAATGGACATCCGTGCAGTCACTGCTCAAACAGCCCAACGCTCAGCATACAACCGGCGAACTGCAATCCTCTAAACCACCCGTCGCTGTCTCTAAGATGGTGGGCAGAGAAGGGCGGGGGATGGGGTGAACATGAAAAGAGACTTGAAGCCTCGACTGCCGTCCGGACAGGCGCCACAGATGCGCGAGGCTCGTGTGTCGAGAATTCCTCAGCGAAGCGACTCCCTCAAGACGCCTGTCAGTGTTCAACCACTTGATGATCGAGAGACCAGCAAAATGAGACAGGTGGTCGAGCGGAAACTACCGCGACTACCTGCATCGGCACTCGAGCCGCGAACGACAGACGAACAGCCAAAGGCGGACGTCTGGTCACGGTTGTATCTCGAACAACGAAGGGCCCTGCGACCGACACGAGCGACACCGTCCGACATGCCTCCCAGGTACCTTGGGAATGATGCGAGACGCAATGATGCGTGTTCCTGCAAGACCGCCATCCGCGGCGCCGATTCCAACGCATAGCGTACGCGAATCCGCGACCGTCATTGACAACCAGACGGGCCGTTCTGGACCTGGACGGTCGACGGGACCAGGAGGCGGCGGGGCCAGTCTCCGATACGGGTCCTTGGACCGCGAGAGAAGTCAGCGTCTCACCAACAACGAAGAGGCTCTGGAGAGGCAACGCGAACAGCTCAGACTGCTCGGCGTCATCTAGCCGAACGTCGAGCATGATTGTCTTTCACACATTCACCCACTACAACCGCGAAACATTCAAAGACCTCACAACCAGAGAAATCACCGTACGCACTGCTCATCGTCGAGGGCTCTTTCAATACGACTGTTTGCAAACCATAACTGCTCGCTCGTCTTCCGACTTACCAACATCACCACAATCTCGTGTCGTCGTCGCCCAATCTTGCACATTGCATCGTGCCAACATACGCAACAATATTGCTGCGGCAGCAGCAGCAGCAGACAGTATGACGACGCCGCTAACATTTTGCACGAGCATGAACGAAAAGAGCGGACCGAGAGCAGTGTGCGTCCTAGTGAGAACATGTGCTCCGATGCGAATTGATCGCTAATTGTTGTGCAGGGGATTTGCATGAAATTGCGCCCGCGGTGTTCCGCTCGTTACGCCGCCAAATCATCGGTGAGGTGTGAGCAGCGATTGCGATGTCGCTCGATTCTACGATGACCTCGACAGCCACTCACCTCGTTTCATCCACGACTAGCGGCAACACAACTGCGATTGCTGCCGCCAGTGTTTGTGCTTTTCGCGGCTTCCTTCAATCACTGTCCTTGCTTCCAGAGCGATGATGGCGACGCCTCCTCGCTTCCATGGATAGTCGCCGCCGGCTGTCTGGCCGTGCTCATCATCATCGCCATCATTCTCATCGTCTGCGTCGCGGTCGAGTCTTCCTTCCTGCTCGGAACAAGTTCATCGCTTGCAGAAGAGACGCAGACGCGCACGGCGCGATCGAAGGTTTGCGGACGTGGTGGCGGACGCTGGCAAGAAGCATGCCGAGAAGTTTCTAGCCGTCAAGAATGGTCCAAAGAAATTGGAGACTGCTACTGCCATCCAACCACCGCTCAAGGTCTGGCATTGGAGTTTGACGCGAATGATGATGGGCGGTTTTGCAGAAGACGCCATCACGAACTGCCATGAGACCCACCCAAATCGTACCGACACAGCAGTCGATCCAGCCTACGCAGATTCCGACTCAAGCTCCTCTTCCCGTTTCACAAACGGTACTGCTACTACTACTACATTTCCGCGAGAATTGCGTCATTCGCAGGCACCCAGTCCGGTCACTGTGGCCAAGAAGGAAGCTGTTACCGGCGGTGCTTCGCCTCCTCCAGCCCCAGTCGGGCCTGTGGTTGTCGGTAGTCATAAGTTGAATGTTCGCGCCAAGAGAACGGTCTTTAGCGGCGGCGGCGCCTCTTCCGAAGCCGGCGACTTCGCAGACGTCTCCTGGGAAGTCAACTTCAACTTCGGAGAAGCAATACATGAGTCTGTCCGACTTCGTCCATTCGACGGAAACCAAGCTGGAGAAGGAAAAGAAGCAGGCAGCCCTGGGTGCCGAAGCTGCTGCGGTTGCCGCCGCTAGGAAAAAGTCACCGTCGAAACAGCTGGAATCGGACGACATATACACGGATGTCTCGATTATCGACGCGAAGGTGGTGAGATTCGGATCTGGGAAGAAGAACGCGTCGTTCAGAATTCCGCTCTGACTGCTCTCGGATCGAGAGTGCAACGAACCATCGCGCAAATGGTGGGACAACAGCCGACAGTGAAGCAAGCTGCTCCCGGAGTCGCTGGCAAACTAAATCCGACTGTCGCCGCTGCTGGTGCTGCCGCTGCGAAACCGAGCGCCCTTCCTGTGGTCGCCAATCCGGCCGGTCCGAGACCCACGGTTACTCCCCCTCCTCCTCCTGCTGCTGCTGCCGCTGCTGCGAAACCGAGTGCTCTTCCCGTGGCGGTCAATCCGGCCGGTCCGACGACCCTCGCGACGCCTCCTCCGCCTGCTGCTGCTGCGAAGCTGGGCGCTTTTTCTGTGGCACCTACCAATCCGACTGGTCCGAAACCCGCAGCTCCTCCTGCTGCTCTTGCCGCGAAGCCTCCTCCGAATCCAGTCGTTCCTGCGGCGACCGCTCCTACGAAGATTCCGACGCCAATGAGCGCAGCACCTACGAATCCAGTCACTCGTGCTGCCGCTCCTGCTCCGACAAAGATCACGATGCCGGCGGGTGCCGCCACAAAACCTTCTCCGGCAGTGCAACAGCAGCCGATCAAGAAGTAGGGCGTGTCTCGTCCGTCGGTCTCCTCCTCCGTCGATTCCCCCATTTCTTTGTCTGCATCGGGGACCTGACAACAGCGATCTCGCTCGCACTCCACAGACAGGAACAGCGTCAACATCAACACTACTACTGCAGCAACAACAACTTCCACATCATCATGACACATGCACAGACCGACAACAACAACACTGCACTCAAGCTGACAATGAAGAAGGTGCACTCGACAGACGCGGCAGTCTCCATTGCGGCGGGAATAGGCCACAAAATCACAAAGCCCAGTGAAGTCGTAA
This sequence comes from Bunonema sp. RGD898, assembly GCA_014805405.1. NCBI lineage: Eukaryota > Metazoa > Nematoda > Chromadorea > Rhabditida > Bunonematidae > Bunonema > Bunonema sp. RGD898. The sequence continues at coordinate 22,991 of JACMII010000171.1, read as the reverse complement.
CATGAGCATGAAATTATCATCACTTCATCAACCCGTCTAGCCCGTTGCTTTTTGAGGAGAATTGTGTGGCGATCGTGCTCGTTTTTCCGGGAATCACAGGCAGCAACGGATTCAGATGAAACGGCGACGTCGTTGTCGGAGGGGAGGGGGGGAGTGTGCACAAAGTAGTGATGCGCGGCAAGTTTCGAAATCACAGCGCTGCCATCAGGACGGTCGATCGGCGGCACTGCCTGCAGGATGACGGGCCTCCAGCGAGACGGCGTCGTTGATTGGATTCGAGAACGATGAAAAGCTGCACACGACAGGATGCGCGCGCGCTCAAACTCGCTCTTCGTACCTGAAGTCGGGAAAGGTGTGTCCGGCAAGCAAAGACCGCAGTCGCGCTGTGCTCGCGTTGAACCGGTGTCTAATACCAGAACCTGCAAAGCTGGAATGCCTCGAGAGAATGAATGGCGTGCTGAGAGTCATGGGAGTCATGAGCGTCTCCCCGTCTCCGATCCCCATCATCACCACCACAGCAACGGGAACAACGATAACAAGACAAGAGCTGCGTTGCAAGTGGTGGGTGATGGAACGAGACGGACAGACAGAACGATGAGAAGAAAATGAGTCGGTGATGGTGGTAGTAGTAGTTAGTGGGTGAGCATTACAAGCCACCCACCGACCGAGATTGAGCAGCGACTGCGGCGCGTACTGGTGCCGGGCCACGTCGGCGTCAGCTAAACAATCGCCCGCCTTATAGACACCGTCGTTGACTGATCATCATACTAGACGGAGGCGGGGCGGAGGCAACGAAGTCGCGCAGCACAGACCGCTCGCCGGCAATCCCGATCAGCGCCAGACCGGCCGGAGCCTGACCGCCGCCGAGTGCACGCATCGCCGCGTACCGATCCTTCACCACTTCGTACGCATCCAAGATGATGGCGATGAAGAGCGACAACACCACATAGATGAACAACGACACGAAGATGTAGACGTAGGCGGTCGAGAAGATCTAAAACGTGTGCCATTGGCTGGTGTGCTGAAAGCCAGCGTGCCTTAATAGTCGAATTCGAGTCGGACACCGTCGAGAACGTCGCGTACATGTCGTCGCCGTTAATCAGCGAGAAGAGCGCTTCGGACGAAGACGAGAGTGTACGGAACTAGAGAATTCGATCTTGACCCCACACGCTGCCGCTCCATCGTACCTTCATCGAGTACGGTCCGATAATCACCCAGCCGGTAATCAGAAATCCGAAGTAGAGCACGATGGCGCACACCATGAATCGACCAATGGCGGGAAGCGATCGTTTCAGCGTCAGGATCAGAATCTAAACACGACGCCACTGCCGCAGTCGGAGCGCCGAGGAGTGCATACGTTGTACTGTGAGAAGAATCCGCAGTAGCGAAGAACGCCAACGTAGACCAGAAGCGCGCCGATGCCGAGCATGACGCCAGTCAACGTGAAGAGATTCGAGTCGAAGTCGCGGAACTCGATGGACACTTTGCACAGGGTGCCCGTCACGATCGCCACGTCGTTGAGGATGATCATGACGTACCAGAGGTTGCAAAAGTCCAGCTTGTCGTAAAAAGTCAGATCCACGCGCAGATAGTCGCGGAAGAAGTCTCCGGTCTTCTAAAGACCGGACCGGAGAGTGGTGGTGGCTCGCCCGCAAAACGATCCAAACGATACCTGACAGAGCATGTAGGCCTTGATGAGTGCACGACAGCAGAGACCAAACGAGGCGATGCAGAGCACGAGAACGACCAGGTCGATGACGGCCATGATCAGCGTGTCCCAGTCGAATGTCGAGCCTGAAGGCGTTCACTTCCGTCCGGACCCAACGCTCAACCGCACCCTTGATGACGCGTCCATTGCACACCGTCGAGAACTCGATCAGTGACGATAACGAAACGGGAACTTGTCCGGTGTGACGCGAATTGTCGAACGTTATTGTGACCGATAAAGAGTTGTGACGTGCGAATACAACGTCAAGACTAGTTGCATACCAAGATGCGGTAGCACTCGGGACGTTCATCGTCGGTCACGTCCGCAAAGTGAATCGTGCGCAGCCGAAGTCGAACCACCAGCGCGGAGAGAGACAGCGCCGTGACGTCGGAGAACGTCATGTTCCTGGAATGACGGAG
>JACMII010000171.1:0-20764 GCA_014805405.1 Bunonema sp. RGD898 | reverse complement strand
AGCCGAAGTCGAACCACCAGCGCGGAGAGAGACAGCGCCGTGACGTCGGAGAACGTCATGTTCCTGGAATGACGGAGCTCTCGCAGACCGAACAACCACGTACTTGGCCTTGAGGTACGCCTTGAGCTTCATGGGATCCTGGCGAATCTCGTCCACTTGAGACTCGTTGAAGTGCCAGAAGTGGCAATCGTGCACATCCGTAACGTCGAATTCATAGGTGTTGTTACGAATCTCGACTCCAGCAATTCGATCGAAACACGTCTCGATGGGTGGAATCTTGTCGAAAGGGATGTGCTCCTTCTTGTCGCCCACCTCGTCATTCCCCGGCTGGAAATTTGCATAGAAGGGGTCAAACATCGGAGCGGACTCACTCACCTCGTCCCACGAGAAAGGCCATCCCGGGGTTTTACTTCGCTCGTATGGCTCGCGCGACGACAGATCGTAGCTGAACGCGCCAAATGCCGTGTCCGAGATGTCGTAGTACTGAACGTACGGAGATTCGAATGCCACTCATCCCACTTCCCCGTACGTTCACAACGATGTGGGCCAGCCGGTTGACGAACTCGTCGAACGTGTAGATTGCGTAGGTGCCCGTCGAAGGAGGGTATGCGAACACGTCGCGCTGGTCATCCCAATCCTGCATTCGGCATGAGGACACTTTAACAGAGGCAATATGCCTGCAAAAAGCGGTGGCGCATCACAAGGGTGGTGTCCTCGAGGAAGTCAACGTGAGACATGCGCAGTTCGGCGAACAGGATCAACTGAAAGCCGTCTCGCTCTATGGGGCTAGCGGCGCCGATCAGCACTCACCTGCCAGGTGATGAAGACGATCTTGAAGAGTTGCAGGACCAGCTTGTAGGGAAACTGACGCCGTACTCGCCACTTCTGCATGGGATCCATGAAGAAGAACTGGAGGTGACGGCGCAAGCGATCGCCCGTCTCGCGCGTTTCGCCGGAAACGCCTGCATTTCCGGTAAGCCAAGAAGAGTCTTGCCCACGCAACTCACAGTCTAGCGGGTCAGCAAAGGTCCCGGGAGCCAACAGTGCGCCGGCTCCACCGTTCGGAAGCGACGATTCGCCGCCGGACGACGTGACCGTCCTCGGTCTTTGCTGTTCGTCGTCGCCACTCATCGAGTCGTACGACGGGTTCGGATATCCGGCAGTCGATCTGGAAAATCAACGATCAGCATGGAGGGGAGAAGATGGTGACGGCGTGTGTACGCCGCCAATGTTATTCGAAATGTTTGGAGGGGAATGACAGTCGCACGCGAGCGAGCGAGCGAGCGATCGGATCGTCGCCAACCAGCGCGCCGCTCAATCGGATTGTGATTCAACAAGAGTGAGAGGTGGGCGGGCGGAGAAGTGAGCGCGATGTGCACGCCCATCCAATTTGCGTGTGAACAGCATGGTCGCGCGAAAGGGAGAGGTAACGGAGAGAGAAGGAGTCAACTCACGTCGTCATACCAACCGACTCGACAGGGCGAAAGTGATAGGCGGCAGCGACGGCTGGTGCGCGACTGTCATCGCCGGCAGTCGATCTACCGACGCCGTCTCGTCGCGGCATCTGAAAGAAGCTCCATCAATCATCCATCATAGCTCGTCGGGAAAGAGAGGGAGAGACGACGACAACAAGAGTGAGCAAGCACATGGGTGGAGAGCAAGGCGGGAGGAGGGTGCGTGCACGGGGAGACGGCGGTGTGTGTGCGTGCGCGGTGGTGGTGGTCGGCCGAGATCACCATCGATTTTCGGTGTCGCCACAAGAGTGGGCAGCGCTCTGTCACGACGGTAGCTGCTGCTGTTGTCGCCGCTGACCCGATAGACTGGTTACGTCGACGGAGACGCATCGCCCATCTCGCTCGAGACCTAGCCAACAAGCACGCACGGTCAGCCGCCTCGACGGCGCAGATAACGCGGAGGACGAGAGGACTGCCGAGTAAGCACCATCAGCTGAGTATTTTGCAGTCGCGCATTGCACATTCCATTGCCGGCTTGTTGTTGCTTGTCAACCGGACCGATTGGCGTCGTCCGTCTCTGTCTGTGCCCGTGCGTCATTGTACAGTTGCCCCCTAGTGCTCTCATGTTGTGTTGGCGAGGCTGAAATGTGGGACAGAGAGGTGACTGAGCGGCGCGGCGCACTGTCGCAGTCGCGCCACATAGCAGAGTCGTCGTCGTCGTCGTCCTTTCGCATGACGACAGCCGCAGCCGCAGCAGCCGTTTCTTGGACGCGGCCCCTCTCCCTCTCCCCTTCCCCTTTCTCTCTCTCCCTCTCCGACGTCTGCTCGTGTTGGCGTGGCGTCCGTGCTGAGTCATCGCGTTGCGATTGCGACATCGCCCGCTTGCCGACCGCCTCACCGCGCCCCTCTTGTTTTCATCGACACACACACATCTCTACCGCCACTGCCACATCGTTCCTCATTCTCCTCCACCCACCCGTCGCTCTTTCCTACGTCATTGTGCCGACTCGCTTCCCTCCCCTCACATTCTTGCACGTTCTCTCGCCCTCGCGGGTGAATTATTCCCCTTCTCTCCTCCCTTTTCACCTCGCATCCTGTCTGTCCAGCTGGCTCTGCCTCTTCGTCCGTCTTGCGGTGTTCATGCGGCGAGCGAGTCTTGCGCGAGCACACACACACAGACGAACGATCGATCGCATCGAGTCGTCGCGCCGTCTCTCTCGTCGTCCGCTATGGCTCTCTACGGCGACGGCGGCGTCGCCGCACCCACTCCCCCTGGCGCATCGCGCGTTTACGTGATGTGCGCAGCACGGTCTCACACACACACTCCGTTATTGTTGTCTGACCGCCCTCGTCCGCCCGCCAAAGTGGTCTGGTGTCGTTCTCGCTCCTTCACTGACCCAACGGTTTCCCGCCGCTCGTCATTCTCATCTCTGTGCTGTCTTATCACTGACCGCTTCACTGCGCTGTCACTCTGTCTCATTGGCCTTTGCCGTCGATCGAGTCGCCAATCCCGAACGATATTCATCGACTTCGCCTCATTGCAGAGTCCTCTGACGAAATGTTTTCGTGGCTTGGCAAAGACTCGTCCAAGAAGAAGACTCAGCAGGTTTTGCGCTCTTCATTCGTTCGATATTACCAGCAGCAATTCCAGGATTTGGAAACCGTCACGGATGGACTCAAGAAGGTCTACAAGCAGAAGTTGTATCCGCTCGAGGAGCACTACAAGTTCCATGACTTTCACTCGCCCGCGCTGGGTGCGTGACTTGTCTTGCGAGAAACGCATTGCGAACCCTTTAGACGATCCCGACTTCGAGGCGAAGCCGATGATTCTGCTCGTGGGGCAATATTCCACCGGAAAGACGACCTTCATTCGCCACTTGTTGGAGCAGGACTTTCCGGGAATCAGGTAAGCGCGTCAAGTCGAGCGGTTTCACACTGATGCGACGTGCAGAATTGGTCCCGAGCCCACCACTGATCGCTTCATCGCTGTCATGTACGGCGACGAGGACGGCTCTATTCCCGGCAACGCTCTGGTCGTAGACGCCAAGAAGCAGTTCCGTGCTCTCAGCAAGTCAGTCATCAGACTCCCGCCCATTTCAGTCGCCACATTTCTTGATTCTAGGTTCGGCAACGCCTTCCTCAATCGCTTCCAGTGCTCGCAGCTTCCGAACCAGGTTCTCGAGTCTGTGACGATCGTTGACACGCCTGGAATTCTCTCTGGAGAAAAGCAACGCATTGACCGGTCAGACTGGCGGCGGCGGTGTTTGTGTGACGCTAATGTTTCGTTTCAGTGGATACGATTTCACCGGTGTCTTGGAATGGTTCGCGGAGCGTGTGGACCGCATCATCCTGCTGTTCGACGCCCACAAGCTGGACATTTCGGACGAATTCAAGCGATGCATCGAGGCATTGTCTGGCAACGAGGACAAGATTCGAATCGTGCTCAACAAGTCGGACATGGTCGATCATCAGCAGTTGATGCGTGTCTATGGTGCACTGATGTGGTCGTTGGGAAAGGTCAGTGAGCGAGCGAGCGACGGTTCAGCATTTCAATGCCGCTCGTTTGAGGTGTTCAAAACGCCGGAGGTGTCACGTGTCTACATCGGCTCGTTCTGGGACCATCCCCTTCACTTTGACATCAACAGGCGGCTCTTCATGGTTTGTGAATACAGGAGGGAACGACGGTCTCAAAGCGCATTTCAGGACGAGCAGCACGACTTGTTCGCCGATCTTCAGGCGCTGCCTCGCAACGCGGCTCTCCGCAAGCTCAACGATCTCATCAAGAGAGCTCGTCTCGCAAAGGTATTGTCGTCGCAGCTGTCATAACAATATAATGTCAACAACGCGCCAGGTGCACGCGTACATCATCTCGGAGCTGCGCAAGCAGATGCCCACGATGATGGGCAAGGAGAAGAAGAAGAAGGAGTTGATCGACAAGCTGGACAAGATCTACGAGCAGCTCCAGCGCGAGCACAACATCTCGCCTGGCGATTTCCCCGATATCCACAAGATGCGCGAAGTGCTCGCTCTCCAGGACTTTACCAAGTTCAATCCGCTAAAGCCAAAGCTACTGGAAGTGGTGGATGCGATGCTTGCCTCTGACATCGGTAGGCTATCCTCGAAGCTGTTGTGATGGCGTAAGCGTTGCAGCTCGTCTCATGGCTCAAATTCCCAAGGAGGAAGCTCAAGCTGTGGCCGACGGAAAGGCTCCTGCCGACACTTCAGTTCGCGGCGGTGCGTTCGCTCAGGCGCGAGAGACGGAAACTCCGTTTGGATACGGCAAGGGCGAAGGATTCGACAAGGTCTGTGGCCTCATCCCTTCCCTGTGGATAATAATTTACCAGGGAGCCGACGAGACCGAATGGATTGTGGAGCGTGAACGAAGCCCCAACGACTCAACGTTCCGCTCGCTGGGTCCGGTCGACGGCAAGATCTCGGGTCGAGTGGCGAAGGAGCACATGGTCAAGTCGAAGCTGCCGAATTCGGTGCTCGGCAAGATTTGGAAACTCGCCGACGTGGATAACGACGGAGCGCTCGATGAGGACGAGTTCGCGCTCGCCAACTATCTCATCAACCGCAAGCTCGAGGGTCACGAACTACCCGCCACGCTGCCTTCTCACCTCATTCCGCCCAGGTTACTTGCACCTCAGTCGAGAGTACTCTAGTCATCGCTCTTCAGCAAACGCGCCGCCGACGGTAGCTCCATGTACCCGGCGCTGGAAGACTAGGAGCCGTTCGCCACCGCTGCGATGGATTTTTTTAATTGCATATTTCCCCCACGTTCCGCACCGCCCCATCATCATCATCATGATTGCCGTTGTCGCGCGCGCGTGCACACACGCACTTCCGTTGAATTGTCTTCCCCGCTGTCAGCGCCCAGACTTGCACACGTTGTCCAAAGTGAGCATGCTAAAGCTAGGTGGTCGAGGGAGTGCGGAGAATAGAGTTCCTCTCGGTCTCCCTGCAACGTGGAGGTGAACACTCACGACCGATATGACTTGTGCAGGCCTACCAGAGGGAGAGAGATCATTGATTGTGATAGCAGCAGCGTCTTATACGTGAGCAAGCGAGGGAGTGAGCGCAGTCATAATACTCTGCGCTAGTCTCGTGCACGAGTGATGATCGAGATCACACGCAAAGATACACGTACGTATAACGACGACGACGACTATCACCACGAGACGAGCACAAAGGCCGAGATGCCAAGCACAGAACGAAAGAGAGAGTGAGCTATTTATTGTTGCAACAAAGCACGAATCCGAGACCGCGACCGACCGAGGCTTGTAATGAAGAGGAACGGTGCCCACTGCGCAGTCGTCAGTGGCTGTTTTCAATCTGATTCTTGGCGCGTTGCTCGGCCGCGGCACGATCCTTCTTCTGTCGGATGTAGAGCTCGAGGTCGCGCATTCGTTGCGCAACGATCGCGTCGATCGCCGGCTCGGCGAACAATCCCCCCTCCCTGTCGTCCTCCACGCTGGCTGTGGTCTCGATCTTGCGCTCGGTCTGCGGGAAGTGCTCGCAGAAGGCGCTCTTCCAGAGCTGCAGTGGCTGCGAGGCACTCGCGCCCAGCGATCGCAGCTGATCGACTGGCGGCGGTCCGATCTCCTCGAGACTGTCCCCGCCGGCCGGGATGTACATCGGTTGACTGACGTCCATCTGCGCTTGTCGATTGGGCTGTGCGCCGAATGCCAGCGCGCCTAGCAGCTGACGACCGCGCTGAACGGACGACTCGTCCGACGAACTCCAGCACTAGGGCGATGCGGTTGTGCGAACGGAAACGGGCGTGACTCTTCGCCATCGACATACGAGGAACGATGCGACGTGATAGTGGGCGACAAAACGAAGAGTGCTCAGGATGACGCGTCTCTCCAGGGAGCCCATCTTCTGGAACTCGTCCCAACGACCGAGCACCAGCGCCAGAGGAAGGGGAAACGGCGACAGCATCGACGCGTCTTTGTGGCCTTCCATTCGGGCGGCCGCCGTCGCTAACAGACGCTCCGATCGCGCCGGCAACGCAATTCATGAGCACGATGAGCAAGCAAATAGTGAACCTGCGTTAGCTGCTGCGCAACACGCTGCGTCCGTTTTCGAATGGACGTCAGCAACTCGTCGAGTGTGCTCCATAGCTCGTGCGGCCTCGTCGGATCGAGCACGATGACGACCGACGCGATTTCGACGTTCTCCGCGGTGAGAGGGATCTGGATGAGGTCGAGATTCTGGATGCCGCCGCCCAACTCCCAGACGTGCGCCACATCCTTGGCTTCGCCCCGAGTTCGTCTCGCAAACGTGTACTCGAGTGCGATCGTCGGCTTCGTCTCTTCGCGCTTCTCCAGGAACCGATCCACCATCGAGGACTTGCCCTGTTATTAAGAGTTGAACGAGCGAGTCGGCGAGCGACAATGAGAGAGGCAATCGTGCCGTACAGCCGACTTGGATCCGCAGACCAGCACGACCTCTTCGTTGGAACTCCTCCCGTCCAGTTTCCGTCCCAGCTGATCGTGAGCCACCGTCGCCGCCGCCTCTTGTTCGGCTAGCTTGTCCTTGGCCAATTGCCACAGATCCACCACAGCGGTGGTGGATGTTGTCATTTTGTGACTGACCAGAGAGGCACGCTTTTGCACACTCCCCTACTACTTTTGTTGACCCGTTGCCATGGCGACGGACCGAGCGATGGCGCGCATTCGAATCGTCATCATTACCACCACGCTGTTTGGCCGCACTCATCGTCAGAGATGCATGTAGAAGGGGCGGGTGGTCAGAGAAAGAAAGTAGATAAGAGGAGGAGGAAAGAGTGCAGCCAGTCGTGGCCTAGTGTTTGCCGTCACTTGTGCGCGTGCGTGTGTGTCCTCGTTTCTGAGCACTCTCGCACTCACACTTTCTAGCTGTCATCAATCTGCGAAGCGCCCTCCCTGCCATTAGCATTACTTGCAGAGACGATGGACGAACAACGCCACGACGACGACGACTTCTGCTGGCATGCGAACGCCGACTGGACGCCGCCCGAGTCGCATCGCGCCCGAGTCTTCTTTCCCAGACTCAGGCACTGCATCCAATTGCTTCTCGTCTTCGTCAGGTAGGAGGAGGAGGCACTCGTACGACGATCTCTTCCGCCATCTGAATTCCTCGCAGAATGACCATCTTCACGATAAAGGAGTGGTGGCAGGGCCGTGAGTCGTTCATCAACATCTTCCAGCAAATGCGCGCATACCGATACACGGCCATGCCGCTCGGCTCGATCGGAAGTGGATCGATCGGACGCGACTATCGTGGCGGATTCTGCAAGTTCACGTTGACGCCCGGACTCAAGGAGCAGCACACCAAGCCCATCAAGGCGAATCAGGTAGTGGATGATGGATGGTGAGCGCATGCCCCCTTGCCAGTTCATCTTGATCGTCCACTCTGCCGTGGACGATCACCGGCTTCTGTACCAGCGCTGTCTGACGGCGGCCGACTTTCGGCACGATCGAGACGTGCTGTCGTCGTGGCGTACCGACTTCCCCGCCTCGAACATTCACTATCGAGCGCTCTTCCCACGCGCCTGGATGACGTCGGTCATACGTACTCTGCACTGCTGCAAGCATAGCAAACAGATTCTCGATACCGGAGCTGTCACTCGACCTGGAGTGCGAGGAGATGTCGCCGGTGCTTCCGAACGACTATGACGATTCGGCGCTGCCGACGAGCCTCTTCACGTGGCGCGTTCGCAACGCGTCCTCGCAGCCGCTTCACGTCACTCTGACGTTCACATGGAGAAATGGAACCGGCGACAAGCGATGGCAAAGCGAAGCCCAGACGAGGTGCTGCTTTGTTTTTCGCAGATGACACACTGGTTGCATGCACAGAAGTGTGGCCTTTCGGGACGGTCAATATGCGGGCATCGAGTTGAGACACTCGATCGCACGGATGCCCACCAACTACGCGATTGCCATAGACAACGAGCAGGTGATTCGTTGATTCGATTGAGTTTTACAACGATCACAAATGTCGTGGTACATTATAGCACGATGAGAGCGCGGTGGAGACGTGCGCATTCGATCCGTCGGGAGATGGCCGGCAATTGTGGGAATGGCTTGAAACGGGCGTCAACCATACGAGGCTGCTGCCGCCACAACCCCCCACTTCCGCTGTGAACGCTCGCCAACTGGGCGTGGCTTTGAGTGCTCGTCGACTAGTCGCTCCATCCGATTCCGGTCACTTCAAATTTGTCCTGATCTGGCATCAACCGGTCGTACGCTTCCTCAACGGCTTGCAGAGACGATACCGGCGGTGTGCTTACATTGCTGGAAAAGAGTCTGTCTTTCTGAAGACGCTACACTCGTCGATGGGGAACCGCCACCGACGACAACACTGTGTCCAGGATCGCAGCGTACGCGCTTCAAAGCGCAGACACATGGCGGAGCAAGATCGAGCAGTGGCAGCGACCGATTCTCGCGGACGCGTCACTTCCCGTCTGGTTCAAGACGGCTCTCTTCAACGAGCTCTACTACCTTGTCGACGGGGGCACTTGTTGGTTTGAATTCGACGACGATTGGCTCGTGGACGAGCCGAACATGTCCTCTCTTACGGTGGACCACTTCAAACGATACGGACGATTCGGCTACCTCGAATGTGCGGACGAGTCAGAGGTCTAGCGTTGAAAATGAGCACTTTTCAGCTTGGGAGTATCACATGATCAACACGTACGACGTGCATTTCTACGCTGCTTTCGCACTGCTCGTCGCGGGATGGCCTCAGATCGAATTGTCCATACAGCTCGACTTCTGTACGTGACACACAACATCATCCTCTTGTTTTAGTGTAGAAAGCGATGATGTGATCTATCAGGCGACCAGCTGAATCGCGTCGACGATCGTGCCTCCTACACACTGCACGACGGCATTGTGGAACGAAGGAAACGAGCCGGTCGTATGCCGCACGACCTCGGCCATCCATGTTGGTGGAATAAGGGAGCGCGCACTGCACAACGGACTCTTTCAGATCACGATCCATTCGCCGAGGTGAACGCGTACATGCTGCACGACACGGGCGACTGGAAGGATCTCAATCTCAAGTTTGTGCTCGCATCTGCACGTGCACTTCAGCTCGTGGTCCGAGAGAGGCAGATCGACGAGAGTGAGGACGACAGACAGGAGAGGATCCGTCAGACCACACGACACTTCTACGACACGATGAAGACCGTCATCGAGGTCAGTGGCTAAGTCGCCGCGTCCTGGGCATTCGAATTCGCACATACATTAGCTGGGACTTCGCGAATGGGACACGGACTCGGACGGGATGATCGAGAACTCGGGTTGGCCGGATCAGACGTACGACGTGTGGACAATGAAGGGCACCAGGTATGCGGCGTCGTCTCAGATTCCTGAAAACGGACGAGACTTGAGCGCATATTGTGGCTCTCTCTGGCTGGCCAGTCTCTGGACCATCGTGGAAACCGCGAAACTGCTCGACCTGAACGACGACGCACTCCGATACTCGTCCATCCTGATGGCATGACCGTTCTGAAATCACGATAACACTCATCCAATCTTCCAGCGAGCTCGTTCGTCGTTCCAGAGCAAGCTGTGGAACGGCGAGTACTACTCGTTTGATGAACGACCGCAGAACGCAAGACTTGTGATGGCCGACCAGTTGCTCGGCTTCTGGTCGGTTCGTTCTCTTTTGCCGGCCTCCGAGCCGTTGCCTCCCGAACTGGCCACCGACGGCGATATCGTGAAGGCGTTGCTTGCGATTCACCGAAATAACGTGGCCGGCTTCGAGCACGGACAACTTGGCGCCGTCAATGGCATCTTGTGAGACTGACGTCGCGTTTTCACAACTCTCTACCGTTCTGTTTAGTGAGAATCATCAAGTTGACCATTCCTACGTACAGAGCGAGGAGGTGTGGACGGGTGTTACCTATGCGATCGCCAGTCATCTCATCATGACGGTTCTCTTTGTCGTTCACTTTAACAATTGCCACATGCCATTATTAGAACCATCGCGATGAGGGTTTCAGTACAGCGGAGGGTCTTTGGAGACGCTGCTGGGAGCGCTGGGGACTGCAATGGTGACGATCGATGGTAAAGCGAGAAGTTCTAGCTCATAGTTCAGGCAAACTCCTGAGTCGGTTTGTGCAGACGGCATGTACCGTGCGATCGGGTACATGCGCCCATTGTCGATTTGGTCCATGCTGTTGGCTCATCAAAAACGAACTCCGTCACAATAGAGTCGATTCCACAACGTCGAACTGCGTCCGCATAACGCTTCGAAGATCATGGCACACAACATTCATCTTTCGTCTCGCAGCACTGCCGACTCGGGCGAAACAAGACAGGCGACAAGGATATATGACACAAGGTTCGTGCTTCGTACAAGCGTACTCAACTCGTGACGACACTATGCAAAGTGATGATTCGCCCGTGGCGGCAGAGTGAGGGGTCGAGCAACTCTTGCCGCAACGTGGGCAGTAGCCATCGCAGGAATTCCAGTAATGCGGCCAGTTTATCCAGTGAAGAAAGACCCGATAGCTGTGTGGTGGATCACTAGGCGGGTCAGTCGCTAAGGGGAAGACCCGTCTTAGATTTGCTGAATGGAGGGCAGGTGTGAAGTGTGCGTGCGTGCGTGCGTGCGTATCACTCGATTCTGGGCTCGACTTGTCCGTCGAGAAGTCGATACGCCTCGACGGCATTCAGGTCGTCCGGGGGCGTGGATGCTCCGACGAGGTTGGCAGCGACTGCAGTGCTCGGGTTGACACGTTTCGGGGACAGCTGTCTGGACTCGGAGGAGACGGTCGGCGCCACTGCATTCGGAGAGGCCACGCCGCCGCCGGTCTCCGAGTCTGCGCTCATTCCTCTTGAGATGCTCGCTCCGGCTCCGCCCGTCGGCAGAACGCCTCCCTCCTCTTCGGTGATCGGAATCGGCGGTGGCAGACTCTGCACGAGCAAACATCGTCTTCTCGTCCTGCTTGTTCTTCTCGCTCCCCTCCCGCATACCTTGTCCCGTTTTGGTCTTGCCAGATCCGCCAGACTCTGGGTTCGTCTCGGCGTCAGTCCGCCCGGCTGTGCCGCTCCTCCGACCGTCGTTGCAGCACAACTGCTGCCCGCTCCCGTGACCGGATTGTGCTGCATTGTTGCCGTGACAGCCGAAGATGTCGGCGGCGGCTGAGGCGCGATCCCCGGCGACGGTGCATCGTTGGCTTGCGCATACGCCAACTCTTCCAGCTACAAATAGACACCATTATGTGGTTTCGTCACTTCTTTCTCGTGTCTGAACATCATCACCACTTCTCTAGCTCTAACGCGTTAATGGCTGCGCTCACGGAGACCGTTTCGTCTCACTTCCTTTCCTCCTCTCTCGTTGCATCCGCCCAGTGAACGTGCTTCTCGGACACAAGGCATTGGCCGACGGAAAACGTGAGTGCCGTTACCTGCGACATGAACATAAGGTCGCTAGCCGTGAATCCGTTCGATCCGGCAGCCTGATGCAGAACGTCCGTAAAGTCGATGAGCGAGATGCGCGGTGACGAGGGCGCCGACTTCGACTTGGTGGTCAGCATTCGCCGACGGATCGCTTCCGACTGGGCGGCCTGTCGCTGCAGTTCACGATAGGCATGTACATGTCGACACGCACTAAATCAACACGCCACATGCAGCGGGGAATTCACAACTCACAGTCCCAGAAGAGTGATCGACGACAGCACTTTCACCAGGAACATGATCATCCAGAAGAGCACTGAATATAGAGAGGACTATCGCACCATAGGGAGAAAACGCTCACGGAAGGCTAGTAGCGAGCCCTGGGTGTTAAGTGAAAAGGTTTGCGAACAGACCCGAATCAGCATGATTGCCAACGGAATCGGAATGAAGCCCATCCGACGAGACACCTGAGACGGACGATCATCTTTGAGCCGGTTCTCTCCCTTCTCGTACCTGATCCGTGTAGTCGGTGTGGCTGGATGCCTGTCGCGTGCGAATGACATCGTACGCAATCGTGATTGTAAAATCCTTGTAGACGTCAGCTGAAATCTCGTTGAACTTGGTGATGAAGGCGTGCTTCAACCAGTCCACAACCAGTTCAGCTCCTATCACAATCGCCTGAACGGGAACGACATCATCGTCGCAACGCGCGCACACACACAACGTACCAAGTCGGGGAGCATTTCCTGAAAGTGAACGAACGCCCAGTTCATGGCCATCATGTTGCGCAGCACGACCACGGTTAAGAGAACCATGATATGGAAGCGTTCTCGCACGTCGCTAAATTCACTTGGCAATCGCATCGCCAACAACGAACCTGCAAGCCATCTGGAAGAGGTTAGGTTTGGCCGACTTCTTGAAGACTGCGCCCTTCAATTCGACGAAGTTGTTCGACATCATGATGACGATCAGCGACTGGTTGTGCGAGTTGAACGCCACCAACAGCGTGGACGCCTGTGCAACAACACCTTCGCATCTTCACCGCCACCACTCGTATCCGCCTACCTGAAGCAAGACGAGCACGGTGTGAGCGTAGGCGTAGACGGTCGCGAACAGGAAATGAGCGGCCGTCCTGTAGATCCTCGCCAGCCCTCGTTTCTCGGATGCCGTTAGGAAGAGCGTCTCCAGCACGTCTTGTCCTAGCGACGAGAACAGCTTGTCGAAAACCTCGAGGATGTTGTAGAGGATGTAGAGTTTGATGATGCCCTGCGTTCACTGCCATCTCGTGGTTGTAAGCCGGCTAGTTACCTGTCCTCTAACCTGATGATAGACTACGCTGGGATCGACGATCTGCATGCACCAAGTGGCCTGAAAGAACGCACACCATGCAAGAGGAAGAGACGGCGGTGCCAACCACGACGATGATAGCAATTCGGAGAGCGTCGCAGGTCTGCGCCGAACGCCAACGTCGGCCGGTTGCGCCGGGAATGAGAAGACCCACCAACGAGAGCTGACAGCAAAAGGTAGGAGGGGGAAACGGAGGCGCACAATTACCAGGAAGCGAATGGGCATGAAGGTGAAGATGTTGCAAAACGCGTCGAGACATTGCAACCAGCCGTACGTGAGGAATTTCTCGAGTTCCAAGGGCACTCGAATGAACGCATAGACGCGGTGTCTCTTCTCAGCATAGCGGCTGTAGTCGTTTTGCACCGAGTAGCCTCTGATTGGTCGGATTTCCGACGGTGACGAAGAATAACGATAACCAACTTGGTGATCTCCTCCCAGACGAACGCGAACAGAGTCTGTCGTGAGAGCTTCGGCAGAGGCGACTGTTGTGCTTGCTGCGACTGCGACTGCTGTTGCTGCTGCTGCTGTTCGGCCGATGCTCGACGCGATTGCGATGCAGACGAGAGAAGCGGATCGCTGCCGACGTCGTGATTCGCCTCGGACGGCGTTGCCTTCTCGCTCTTCGTCAGGAGCGGACTCTCGTTGCCCGTCGAGATCCGAAGCTCCGCAAAGTTCACCTGCATGTGGAGCACGACCCTCCTAAATCTCACTCCGTCACACGTGCCTTGGTCCGTCTGGCAGGGATCCGTGACGTCAGAGGTGTGTCGCTCAGACACGACCGCTGAGAGTCCAAAGATGGTCGAGACGGCGGCGGCGGGGTTTCGCAGTCGCTCGCCTCAAAATGATACGTCCTTCTCATCCGAGAAGTGCGTGCGCGCGCGCCACACAAGCGCATTCCAACAGACCTCGACTATGCCGACCGGAGTGCCGGGTCGTCTGTGCCGCACCTCCATCCGAAAAAGGCGCTCGTCCTCCCGCGCACGCAACAAGGGCACGGACTCCGAGTACGAGACGCGAGGAATTCAAGCGAACAACCACCACCACATTGCCACCACGGAAGGATAATCTGCAGACGCGCGAACGACAGGAGTCTCTCTTCGATCGATGTTGTCCGTCACAGTTGGGATGAGATCGTTTGGTGTGTTGCGATTGAGGATTGCTATGCGTGATCGTACGTTGCATGTGTGCGCGTGTTCTTCGACGCTCATCCGAAGATTCGATCGCGAATGTCGCTGAATCGACGTGCCGACGCGACAAACTCGTTGTGGCCGTTTGCTCGGCCCCCATTCAGTCGGTCGGCGCGCGTCAGGGCCTGTGCAACATTTCCGCGTACGTCTCATCTTTTGTGTGTACCGCCACCGCCTACCTCGGTGTCGCCCTTTCTGGAGCCGAACCCGAATGGCTGCATCATCATGTTGACTCCGACTGACGAGCGAATCAGGCGATCCAGCGAGGCCGGCATCCCCTGTGCAGCAGGGTTGTTGTCCTCTCTTTCTCCTCCTCTTTGCTCACATGTCGGCACGCATCAAGATTGCATGTCGGCTTGTTTCACACACACACACACCGACCACCAACCTGGTAGCTGGCCGCCTCGACCTCGTCGCTTGTCACGATTGCAGCCGCGCCCAGCACCAGGAGAGCGATGACGACGAGCGCGTTCATCCTTTGCGAAGCCTGCCACAAGCAACTCCGTGATTCGACTCTGAGCAGGGCTCAAAGGGTGGACGAGCGGGGGGGGGGGCGGGGGGAGTGGCGTCGCAGCATGTCCAATCGGGGAAGTGAATGTGCGTAGGGACGAGAAGGGAAAGCGCGACTGCGGGCGAGCAAGGTGGGAGGCGACGAGTCGATCCGAAATACATGGCAAGTGTTGGTCCCCGCCCAGAGACAAGAACGACAGAAACGGAAGTGTGCAGAGCAGAGAGCGAAAAGCGAACAAGCCAGCGGCGGCGGCGGTGATGTATCGTGTTGACCCTAGTCACTTCACCTTGTCGTCGTCATCTTCCTGTAATGACGCGTCGTTGGATGGGCGGCTGCAATCGTATTAGGAAGGGGGGAGCATCCCCTGACTGCGCGTAGATATCCTTCCTTCCTTCCATCCTTCCTCTCCGAGAATCCCCCAGTTCAGAAGGGCGGCAGTGATGCGTGCACGACGGCATCTCTTCCTCTTCATTCGCAAGAGAGATAAGCGCAACAGATTGGGAAGTGGAGAAGGACGGGAGCAAGATGTGACTAGACTATTGATGCAAAATGAATGGCACAATCATCGCCGCCCCGATGCGGATGATGTATGTTGCAAGTGCGTGCGTACTCTGCCACCTTCATCTCTCCTTTCAGCGCGTAAGCGAGCAACGACGGCATTCCCATGCACGTACACGTACGCACACACACACACACAGTCTGAGGAGGCAGAAAAGAGGGAGAACTTCCGAGAAGGTGGCTCGCTTCCTTCCTTCCTTCCTTTCTTCCTCCCGCGCCATCTGTCTGACGGCGGGGGCGGCGACGGCGTGATGGCTCAGCCCGTCGTCTCTTTTCGCCGCCCGCCCACCCGCACAACAACAATGACTCGGCAGAAGGGATCTGCCGGTCATGAGCAGACGAGCGGTCGGTGTACACGTGTGACTGCTGCTGCTCCTGCAATTCGACTTGGCGCCAAGCTAGAACCACACCGGCGCTAACGAGTTTGTTGCCTTCCATGCTGCTGCGGCGGCGGCACGGCAGGCATTCATGCATCTCCGTTCTAGAGGTACCGCTCGGTGCCCGCAAATACTCGAGAGGTGTGTTGTGTCTCGCCGCCGCTCTTTCTTCCAGAGTCACGCCCCTCTTCTCAGCGAGCGACGCCACTGGTCCCCGTCCCCCTGCTCCTTCCCTGGCACCGCTCGCCTCCCCCTTCAGCGCGAGCATTCATTCTATTCCGAAACACAGACCACCGCGAGGAACAATAACAGCAACAGCAGCAGCAGCAGCGCTGCACGTCATGGTGCTGCGCTGGTCCTCCTACTCCGCCGGTTATACTGCGCTAACCCGCGTGGGAACCCATCTCTCCGCTAGACCTAATGAAAACGGCGACGACACCAATGCGCGGCGGACACACGGGCGGGTAGCACGCACGCATACACCAACTTCGCGCCCCACTTGCGAGCCGACCGCCAGAGAATAGGCAGAACTGAAGAGGAGGAAGAGAAGGGAGCAGAGGGGGAAGGCAGTCTTCCGCACCTGACTTCTCCTCTTCACCCTCACTACTAGTCGACAACGAAGGCGACGAACCGCATGCAAGCCGCACCCATCATCATCGTCAGCACATCCAACTAACTCGCCGGCCTGTCTGTGTATTCTTCGAGCTCAGGGCCTGCTCAACAAAAACAACGAGAACAACAATGAGAGGAAGATGGGCGTCTGTGTCTGTCTGTCTCTCTGTGCGTGTGTGTGCGCGGCGGCCGGGAGGACGACCGTGGGGCGCCCAAAACAAGTCGGCTCACTCACTATCCTCTCGCATCCGCTTTCATTACGCCCCCACTCTTCCCTCCTTCCTCACGCCTCCACTTCCACCTTCGACACGCTCTTCTTCTTCTTTTTCTTCGACTTCGGCTCGTCGTTTTCGTCACCAGCCCCGTTCTCGACATGGTCGTCACCGTTGGCGGTCGCCTTGGTGTCCTAGTAATGAGATGAGCCAAAAAGGGACCACACACAAATCGCACCTCGGTCACCGGTGGCTCCTCGCCGTTCTCCGACTTGTGAGCTCGCTTTTCCGCCTTCTTGCGCTTCTTCAGGACCTGCAAGCCGCCTATTCGTTCACGCCCCCAAGTGGTCGGGCCAGTGGGGTTCTGTCGCAAAAATGTACGAGTCACTCTTAGACGACCCCCCGCTGCGGGGGCCGACCAATGGTTGGTTTCTCGAGTTTGTCTAGCACGACAGCGAACCTCGACACTCTGAATAGGGTGTGTCCAGGATTAGGTCGTGCGAACAGACTAAAGACAACAGACATCACCCATAATAGTGCGCGGCCGGGCCATAGGCCGCGCCTCTCTTTACCACTACTCCACACGCACCCACCTTTTGTTTGGCTCCTTCGGCGACCTCACCAGCCTTGGCCATGACGTCGACATTCTTGGCCGGCTTTTCGCCTGGAATAGATTGCATACTTGAAGACGAGGGGGAGGGAAATCCAATAACCAACCGGTGGCGTAATACTTGAGTCGCTCCTCCACTTGGTCGCGGAGAAACTCCCCGTACGTCGGGACGGCAACCTCCGAGTAGCAGTCGATTCGAGAAGCAATCGCGCACTTGTTGGCCAGGAAGCGAGAGATACGGCCCTTGTGGCGAGGCTGAAGTGTGAGACGTGAGGGCTGATTGAGAAAGGAGCTTGCTCACCGGCGCACGGCCGATGAAGGACGAGTGGAAGATGAGTCCGAACTTGGGCGTGTTCGCTGCAACAAAACCCACTTGCAAATGCGGCTCAATGCTGCTCACAGCGAGTTTTGAGAGCACGGAACAAGGCCTTCTCCGCTCCGAGAATCTGAATGGTCGAGGCCGGGAACTTGGAGAGATTGGTAAGCGATCCAGCGCGAGAAATCAGACGAGCGCCAACCTATACGCACGCATGTACGCGATGGCTAGAGGCGCGACAAACTTGTTCGCCGATCAGCGCGGAGAGCGAAGGAGCGCACGACGCCATACGATCCTTGATGTAAGCGTGCAGTGCCTGACGGTACTCGCTCAAAGAAGCGACCCGCGACGCAAAGCTGTATCAATCGACGTCAGGTCTAGGAGGAGAGACTCAAACCGTTGAATGTTGATGAGGTCCATGTCCGAGATCTCCATGCCCATCGACGTGCGAGCAGCCTCCAGCACTGCGGCCGTCTTCTCCTCGTCGCCATCCAGAATCTCGGTCAGCTCTTGAACCAGTGTCTCGCCCTAAATACGACTTCACACGACGCTCCCGAGTAAGGACGACCTTCTCTTCGATGGTCTCACGGTTGAGGATCGCGATCGCGCATCGCAGGTACTTGTACTGGTCGGACACCTGATTCCAGAGCTCGGGGAAGTGGTAGCTGTACCACTCGCGGATGCGCATCGCGAACTGGTTGATGTCCTTGTCCATCTGGGGACTGCCGTGCTCACAGCAGAAGGTCCGGAAGCAATCTACCTGATCCAGCAGGGCAATCGACTGGATGACCATGTTGTCGACGCGATGCACGTCGAACTTGACCTTCGAGCGCGAGTACGAATGTCCCAGCGAGAGCTGCGCCTTGGACAGAGAAGCATGCGGCAAGTTCTAAACGACGGCGGCACTCGCGATTCGAAGTCTACAGTAACCGGCCAGTGGTGGTACCTGAGCGAGCTTCTCGAAGTGCACGCGAGCACCGCGCATGATCTCCTGCACGACGCCCGAGAAGACGACGCGCAATCCGGGGAGAGCTTCCGTCAGTGCGCCGGCCAGCTTGGCGTCCGCAATTCCCATCACGACCTTCTTCAACTTCTTCGGCAAGTTGGCCTCCAAGAAACTCTGCAGGTCCTGATGAACGAGGCCCTCCGAGATCATGTTGCAGTTCGCCAGAGCGGCCTGAAAGATGTTGCGATGGTTTTCATCGTCCCAAACTAGAACCTCAGTGTTGCGGAACGGGTCGAAGGACTGGAGCTTGACGATGGACGAAAACCGAGCCGCATCCCCAATTGCGGCGTCGACCTGGGACATGACATTTTTTTCGAATAGGACGACGAAGCGGCGGCCACCTCGGGAATCATCTGCCCAATGTCCTCGAATTCTTTGATCTTGAGCAGGGCATAGCCGACCGCGTGCTCCAACAAGCAAAAATGAGGCGCCTCACTCATTTTCTGAAATTTCTATAATTATGCATTAGGTTTGAACGCGGTGAGGACAACGCCAGCCAAGCGACCGTGCGGCACCACGTGCAAAAACCCTAGAACAGTCCGTAAGACCGGGATTTTGCGGATTCCACTGCCGCCGGTCAAAACAACAGTTCATGATAACGTTCAATGTCTTGTGTGCATGTTCGGCGTCAGTACGTGTACCCGTGTCTGCGATCGTTATGTGTTGCGATTTCTAAGTGTCGTTGTCGTTTTTGTCAATGAGTCCGTTTCGGAGTAGCGTATGTCGACACAGGTGCGCTTCTGAGGGCGACGTTGGCATGGGCAATCGGCGTCCGGCGTACGTTAGATGTTCGATGCCCTCGATTTTGGGTTCCTAGGAAGGTTGATGCTCATCCCAGAGACTGCTACAATCACCTTGACGAGCAGACTGTAGATTTGAGCCCAGACGAGCATCAGAACGAACCCGATACCGGGGTAGGCGTACGCCGATAGTCTGATTGTTGATCGATTACGCAAGCTCGAAACGCGCGACTACCTCGCTATCCAGTAGCTATCGGGGTCGCCAAAGTGAGCGTCGTAGTCGGGATGCGCTCTCGGTGTGAATGTGGAGTTGCCGTTATAAGCCAGACATGTGGCCGCACTGCAGTGGATGTGAGTGAATGACCAAGAGCAAATTCACTCACTCGGAATATGTGGGAAGGTGTAACTCGTTGTAGGGGTTGACCAGGTAGCCCCAGAGAAAGATGCAAACCATGACGATGTTGGAACCGATGAACGACGACATGACAGCCTGTATTCGATGTCAGTGAAATGATGGCAACCTAGCGGTGCTCACCCGTCGTCCGACGTTGGGGAAGAAGAGTCCGAGTACGAAGATCGCTACGAACGACCCGGATAGAACGCCCAGTGCGCTGATGCACGCCTGCGATCAGGATTGGGAGAAGGGATCTCCTCTTGATTACCTTCAGGATGCCGCCCAATGGTTCGGCAGCGAATGCGAGCGCAGTTGAGAAGAGACCACAGATGAGAACCAGTATCTGATGAGTGAGGAGGCGGAGCTTCAAACGAACCGCTTGACCCACAGACCTTGTTGATGAACGTAGCTCGGGCCGTCGTGTCGTCGGCGTGTCGATGAACGATGGATCCGGCGAGAAAGTCTTCGTAGAAGGCGGTCGCTATGGAGGACATCCCGGACGAGAGCGTGGACAGCGTGGCGGACATGACGCAGGACAGGTAGAGTCCGAAGAGACCGGGGTGCGGCGAGAGAATGTCGTGTGCGAAGAGCACCGTCAGCTGATCATCGTGTGTGACTCGACCCGACTCGAAGGGGTCGCAGCCATAGAAGTAGGCGAACAGCATCATGCCGATGAGAACGACGCACGAGCAGAGCACCACGAATGGGACCACCGTTGCGTAGATGATCTTCTTGGCTCGGTCGAGTGTTGGCAGTGACGCGTAGCGTTGCATCGCCAGCTGATTCACGCCTGCAATCAATGGTCGCCATCGTTCATTTCTCTCCCCGGGCGGCACACCGAATTCGGACAGGCATGCGACGGTGCCCGCGAGGAGATTGATCCAGAGCGAGTTGTACTGCGCCGGCGTCACGTCTATTCGAGCCAACTCCTGCGCATACCGATCTCGGATGGGAATAAATTGATTTTGAGAGAAACCTGAATGCGACCCGTCTCCCAGGACAATTGCCAGACTCGTTGGATGCCGCCCACTCGTTCGTGTGCCAGT
>JACMII010000170.1:18231-34654 GCA_014805405.1 Bunonema sp. RGD898 | reverse complement strand
CTGGTTGCCGTACATGGCGGTGGCCTAGATGCAGATGCGGCTTAGGCGTGCGCAGGGTTGTCTCCCTTTCGCATCCCTCCCCCCACATCCGTCACCTTCGCCTCCACTCTTGTTGTTCTCGCTCGCTCCTCTCGTCCCCCCCCTCTCCCAGCCCGAACTGCAACCTTGACTTGGTGTGAGAGATAGAGCGGAAGATGTGAACAACGACGCCGGGGCAAAGTTAGCACAAGATTGACACCGTTCCAAACTAGAGCGCACTCCAACTCGTTTCGTGCGGCGTCCTCCAGTCACGGTGGTGAACTCTCGTTTTTCCATCCTCCCCAAATCCACTTTCTTCCCTTCCCATCCATTAGACCGATATGTTCCGATCAACGGCGCGTGAACGTCTGTGCAGCCATCCCATCCAGATTGCTCTCCCTCTCTCCTCCGTTTTATACAGCCCACCGCCGGCGTCTTCTTTTAGCTCCTCCCTCAGTTGACAGTTGTAGAGAAAGGAGGAGGGGTGGTGGGGGTGCTGTCATCGCGTTGTGCAGTGGTTTTCGAATAGAGGGGAAGAAGAAAGAAGAATGAAAGAGCGTGTCCGTTTGACAGTCGCTTCGGTCGTGCGCATTGCACCGTGTGTTGGCCGACGAGAAGCGGCGGATCGTGAGTGCAGCAGTCGCGGCGACAAGCAGCTTTGCTTCTTCCCACCGCATCCGTGTCAACCGCGACGGTCAGCAACCGCGGAAGGAGAGCGCCAAGGGAGCGGCAACAGCAGCCTCTTCGTCTTCATCAAGGTAGGGTGCGCTACTTCGCAATCGAAATCGAAATTTTCGCTCTTATTTTGGAATGAATTGGCATGGGCTTCCTATTTCGAAATCTTATTCCGGAATTTTTCGAAATAAGCGATCCCTGATTTCGGAATAACGCGACTCTATATCAAGGTAAAGCACTCGCTCTCTCTCTCACTTACACTTTCATTCACTCTCATCCCGAAGAGGGAAGGGTCGTCAAACGACGGTGCCCATTCCTCTCCGTCTGTTCGCCGTCGTCTTTCCCCCTCGCTCTCGTATCCAGTGGGGAAGGGGCGGGCGGCCTTCCGCTAGTCAGTCTCACACTTCACGACAGACAGCCACAAGCTCTTCCAGTAAGTGTCAACGACCACTTGCTGGGAGCAGGAAATGCAAAGTGATCCCCCGCTGCGTGTCCTCCCACCCAGCCTTAACTGCTCCTCCTCCTCCTATTCCATTCCCAGACCCGTCAACGCCCATTCCTTGTAGCCGCCACCAGAGGAGTTGCAGTCGGTCGCGCCTGTTGCGAATGGTGTGCTCGGCGCACATCGGCATCTCGGAGCTGTCCATTCCGTTAGCATGGCCACCCGAACAGCACTTCAAAGGGAAAGGAGGTCTGCCTGTCTCTCTGCTTTCAGTCGTTCCAACCTGCCCTCCGCCCCTGCAGAGAACCGCACCTACTCGATGTTCGTCGTGATGCGAACGCGAAATGCGGTCGTCGACAGTCGACTCGTCACAGGAATCGATCGATCGTCGACCGACGTCAATCTGCCCGAGTCCTTTGTCTTGTGAGTGTGATGTCTCGGGCTTTGAACATCATCATGATGATGATCCTGGTCGATTTGTTGCAGTAAGAACGAACCGGCCGACTTCACTCTGGAGGTGGCCGTGTTCTCGGTTCGTACGGACGTGCGTTCCACCTCCGTCGTTCCCTTCATGGGATCTCCGTCCACTCTTCGTCAGAGGGTGTCGCGCAGTCTGGGACGGGCGATGGGCACACAAATGGTCAGCAGTTCCGATTCCATGCGAGAGTGAGATCAATTCGCAGAAGAGCCAGCTGTCCACGCCGACTGTGGACGCAGCATCGTTGGCAGTTGATGCGGCTGCCTGGGCGAACGGCGGTCAATTCAAGCTGCTCGCCACCGTTCGTCTGACGGCCGCGAATTGCGGCGAGAAGATCGGCGTTTTCGATCTTAACGTCAGTGCATTCGGTATGCTGATTGTGGCAGGGCGGTCGCGAAGTCAGCGGTAAATTCAGCCCCGCTGGCTGGGCCTCCACTCTACGGACATCTGATTGCACGCCTCGTCGCATTGCCAGCTTCGGTCGAACGACCGCTCGCAGAGGGCGGACTCACACTGCAACGGGTGTCCGACTTCCAGCGATTCGACGGCTTCCGTGCCCGACTGCAGGTGCTACCGATCCCCCCCCCTCTCCGTGATAATGTAAATGTCCAATTAGTCTGGCTGCTTGGTCTGCTCGCCGCCTCCTCCGTGCGCGACGAAAACCCGAGCCGACGACCAACGTCTCGTCATCCGATTCACCGCGGTAGGAATTGCGCCCGATTGGAAGAGCAGAAGAAGGGAGAGGGCATGCAGAAGTCGAGCATATCGGCGCATCCCACCGACAAGAGAGCCTTCGTGCTGAGCGCAGACTGCCGTGACGATCAGTCCGAGTTTGGCGAGCGCCGGACGGACAGTTTTCTCGTGACGGTCTCGACTGCCGAACTGGCACGCGCCTGGATCGCAGCCTGTCGACAGATGGTCAACGATGTCGGTATGTCGATTCGGTCGAATGATTGGAGACAACAGTCCGGTGGCGCAGCTGCGTGGGGTGTGTGCGCGACGAAGCCTCACTCGCTGGCAAAGGCGTATCGACCACCACCCGAATTGGATACAACCATTGGACGAGCGATGGGACGACGGCTCTACGACGAGGTCGACATGCAGCTAGGTACGCAACCGTCCGTTGTATGACATTCGCGATCGGAATCGCTTCAGCCACCACGTCTGCAACAGTCGGTCGTGCCGCTGGCCACCAACAACTCCTGCAGCACAATTCACGAAATCCAACCACGGCGCCGACCAGTCGGCGGCATCTCTTGGGCCCACTCACGGTGCGGACAACCAATGCCAAGTCGACGACGACAACAACGACGGCGGCGGCGCCGCGAATGGAGGATGAGCCAAATGAGCATGACAGTATGGCGACGGAGCCGTGCGCCTTTGCACGGACGGCTCCCAGTCGAGGACACGTTCGATCGAGACCGGCACTGGCCGTCCATCTCTTCAAGGTGCGCTCCTCTCTCTGGCACACTTGGATTCGAACGCCTCGTCTTCTAGCACTCCGAACCACCGGCGCCAGCGTGCAACGAGCGATACGTCATTCAGCTCGCAGTGGGCGACTACCGCACGCCTACCAAACAGATGGACGACCTCCAACGAGTCGATACCTCGTATCCTGCTCCGATCTGCACTCGGTCCTCGACTGGATGCGACAAGTCGTCCAGCGGGGTCTACTCGTCCGACTCGAGCTACAAAAGCGTAGGACACGCGATGCGTTGTCATCCGTCTCGTCCCCTTGCAGGACTCGCCATCACCCGACTTCAACAACAACGTCAATGGCGGTGCGAAGAAGCAAGGCTGGCTCACAGAGTTTCTCGCACTCAAACACAGTGCCGTCGAGATCACTCATCTCTAGTCTCACCACCACTCGAAGTGCCCACATCGCAGCTCTTTCGATTCGATTCGCCATATACATTATCACTCGTCAATGTGTGACTCTAGTCAGCGGATTGTGAGCAACCCGGAAGTGCGGCCTGTGCAAATGAGGAGTGGAATTTGCATCGGTCGATATGAAACAGATGTCGATTCTACCCTGAGAATCGCCAGCAGGATCGACAGCATGATTTTTGTCTGATTGTCTCACGTTTCTCACGCTATTTCGCCGCGAAAGGCCGTGTCAAATAAAGAGGCGCCTGACAGTCGGACAAAAATCGTGCTACCGATCCTGCTGGCGTTCTCATAGTCAGCGATGATAGCGTGTGGCCGACTTCAATTAAATTACGATTCACCGGAAGACTTTTGAGCCGCTAGAAAGGTCTTCTTGGTTTCATCGAGGGTGTGCTGAACCGACTCCTCGGCTAGCTTGTCGAACGCATCCGAGTTCTAAAATTCTCCATCTCCAGAAGATGGCATACCAAACCAGCTTGGGCAGAGAGATATTGAAAAGCCGTGAATATTCGAGTAGCAACCGTTCGGCGTACGTGATTCGGTCCACTTTGAGGAAGAGGCACAACACCACGTGCACCTGTGCGATCGGTCTTTGCGACAGACAAGAGGACAATAGACCCCACCTCTTTGAAGTCTGGCAGTGCCAAAAATCTCGGCAGTCTCGACATGATCAATTCGGCCGCAGCTCTGTTGTCGTATCCGTAGATGCCGGTCGAAATACAGGGAAAGGCCTGTCGAACGTTGTAGACGAGACAATCACAACACCTACGATGCTGTGCAGATCGTTCTCGTGTAACACGCTGAGCGAAGACTCGTAGGCACTCCAGAGAAGCTCGGCACTCCCCTTCGGGTCACGTCGGTCATAGATTGGACCGACGGCGTGTATTGTGTCTGAAGGAAATCACTGTCAGAAGAGGTGAGTTCGTCGTACTCTTGACGCCGTGCTTGGCGAGATTATGGGCACCGGCGATCACCGCACCACCAGTTTCGCAGCCATCTGGGTAAAGCCCAAACAATTCCTTTTGCAGCGACCCTCCTGCAGCAAAGTGAATCGCCCCACAGACACCGCCACCTATTGATCACATTTGGATTGAGAGCGTGGAAACTCGGACCAGCTTGCAGCCTCGAGTTGGCAGCATTGACGATCGCATCGACCTGTAGGCGTGTGATATCCCCGCCAATGAGGAAACGAATGCGACGGAGAGCATCCGCGAGATCCTCTGGGGTCGGTCCGACCTCTTCGTCATCTCCCACCGACTGTAAGAGACTCCACTGTGTTTGCGTTAGGAGACTTTCTACCGGATCTTGTTGATTCTCTGGTTCCGCACCGTCCTCTTGTTGCTGGTCCATTTTCTCTGACGCAGAGCTACCCTCCGGACCCGGCGCTGTGGCATCACGAGGCACGTCGTCAGACTCGGTGGTCGTCGCATCAACATCTTCCTTTTTGTCGGAAATCGACTGATTTGTCTCCTCGGTATCTTTGGCTCGACCAGGAGAAGCATGGGCAGTCGCGTCAGGGCTCACATTTTCAGCGGAAACCTCTTCCTTGATGTTCTTGTCATCTTCGACTTGACCGGAAACGGTATCCGTCGCCGTCGCCGCCGCATCAACGTTTTCATTTTCCGCGAAAATAGCCGCCTTCTTGTCGTGGTCATCCTCTATGGCTTTGCCGGGGGTGACGTCCTCCTGTCGAGCAGCGTTCTCTTGATTAGCTACGTCCGTCGAATCGGCGGAGCTGTCCTTTGCCTCATCCGTCGTCGGATGAGGTGTCGAAGTATCCATTCGGTCCGCATTTGCGTCGGCGGCAGAGTCGGGTTCGGAAACAGGCGGCGCAGCACTAGTCTCCTTTGAACTGTCGCCCTTGTTATCGTCATCGACGCTTGCACGAGTGCCAGCACTACGGTCGGGGTGCTGTCCTGATGAACCGTCCTGCGCAAGTTCGCCAATTCCCCGAAAACAGTGGGTGTAACTGCACACCTCCGTCTGCTGCTTCTTCGAGGGAGGAGACCCGGACACAGTGGCGGCTGCCGGAGGCGTAGCGTCACTAGTCGCTTCGGCAGAGGCATCTACCTTCTTGTGCAACTTCGCCAAGGCGGATTGACGCTTCTCTGAGAAAGGAATATACCGAATTCGTTATCACTCGATGACTCACCAACATAGACGAGGAGGTCGTGGGCCGACAGGGCATCGGACCAACGAGGAACTCCAGGATATCGCACTTGATCGTTCTTGGCTGGCTCCTTGGCCGGAGGAGAAGATGACATCGCTCTACTAAATGAGCGACTAAACCGATGGAATGCGGTCTGCACAAGTCGAGACGACATTTTAGTGACCGCCAGAGCAATCGTGACCGATGTGGCATTCATTCTCCACTTTGACAGTCACATTCATAATCAACGACAATAATAAGACAACGTGTAGGAGAGGAAGGACGCGAAGCTTCTGCAGCACGAGACACGAGAGACTACCCACCGAACTCAACTTTAACTGCCCGCCAGAGATAAACAACCGCCTGCAAAATGCCAACACGTACACCGCAGGCGATTTGCTGTTCCTCCACTTCTTCACAGCTGTGTTTTGCAGCAACCACGACATTGATTTGCCGACCGTCACGGATGTTGCGCGCTCGGCTCTTGGCGATACATCACATGATCCACGGAGATGGAGTCTGATCTGGGTACAGCGAATGACGATCGTCTCAGGTTTCCGTTCCATCATCTTCTTCATAATTTGTCGCTTTTGTCAGCAGGTCACTGAAGATGTCTTCAATCTCGGATTTGTCGCAGCAGATTGCTTCGACGTCTAGTCAGGTTGATCGTGTGTTTATCATCTGCCATTTGTGTGACGTTTTCTCGGTCGATTGCAGGCAGCGTCCTTGACGAACACGGGTGACCTAATCAGTTGGGAAAGCCCCGAAGAGACGACGCGCAAGGAGATGGCGCGCAAGTGCGACGTGTTTTGTGACTCATCAATCTTCCGCTTGCTTGTTGCAGAGTTCTCGAATTGTCCCAGTCTACGAGCTACTCGATGCCTGGTCGATCGTCGGCGGCCGTCTACCCTCCCGCTACGAGGTAATTCCACGCTTGCTTGGGTACTCTGAATCGCTCAATTCTGTGTCGAGTGTCATCGAGTTGACTTGGAAACTCGTGAAAATCAGCTATTTTAGTACGTCGTCGAACTGCGCGCCACCTGGGGAAGGATTCCCGCCGTTGCCAAGCCACCAACATCTTTACCCACAGCTCCATGCTTCACAAAGTCAGTTTGCTACTACTCGAAGCGAGTTTGACGTATTCACTTCTTAAAGTGACCCAAAGAGATGACAAATCAGTTTCGTCTGAGGGAGGAACTGATTTGGTATTGTAGTAGGCAAGACGCGACCGTTCAGCGCCGCCATCTTGGTCTCACAATCACATTAGTGCGATTCAGTTCCGACAGCCTCGAATGAGAATTCTGTGCCACCGTCGCCGATCGTCATTGCCGCCGCTGCCGCTGTTCCACCGCCACCGATTTGGCCGCGCCGTAGCGAAACTACCCTTTCGGTCAGTCGTTTTTTCGTTTCACCCGACGTCACACTATGCTAATTGCTTTAGAGTCAACATCTGGCGACTACATTGCGAACCTCGTCTCTGCCCCAGTCGGTATCCACGCCAGCTCTGTTGCCAGACGGTCCGACGCCGAGTGCCGTCGCACTTCCGCCGCCTCGCCCCGAGAAGAGCAGTCATGCGCGGCGGTTGACCGACCAACACTCAACTGCTGTGACTGCAGCAGTCGGACGGGCAGTCCCGGAAACGACAACAACCATCGAGGTGAATAACAACTGCAGTGGAGGAGATCAGGAAGAGATTTGCAGACGCCAACACCGCCGCCCCACTACCCGGAGCAACGAACCTCGTCGCTTTACCTGGACACCGCTTTTGGACCGCCAAGACTGAGTGCTGCTGCTCGAAACGAAGATCAAGCGTCCGCCTCTGTCACAATTTTCACTTCGACCGGCGGCTCGCATCGACCAGTTATGGCATATGAAACCGTAAGAGCAATCCATCTTGATTGTCGGAGAGCAAGAGTGAAGTTGTGAGCTGATCGATCGCGAGATGTGTTGCACGATGGTTGTGGCGACGCCTAGCATTACTGAATGTCAGAGAAAGTCGGGAAGAGAG
Source organism: Bunonema sp. RGD898 (assembly GCA_014805405.1). Lineage (NCBI taxonomy): Eukaryota > Metazoa > Nematoda > Chromadorea > Rhabditida > Bunonematidae > Bunonema > Bunonema sp. RGD898. Next base: position 26,997 of record JACMII010000170.1, on the reverse strand, counting down.
ACAACGAGACAGCGTGAAGATCCAATGCTATGGAGGTATCGGCTCGACTCTGTTCTGGAGACCTGATCGACTTGGGCTCTCCGCGAACGATAACCGTCGACGATATCGGCCGCGAATTCGACCCGCTCTACGCTCGGCTGGCTGCCGCTGCCGCAGCTCGTCGTCGTCTGGAATCTGAGCCATCGACAAGTGCTATCGTCACTTCCGCTGCTGTCGCAGGTAGCGCATGCCAGCACACCCTTCTTCTTTCTCACCATGTTGATTCATCTGCACCCCGCCCGTCCCGTCCCTTTTCAGTAGCTGACACAGCGGTGACATGCCTTCTTTCTGCCTCCTCACTCAATTCTATATGTTGAAAATGCATCGATGAGCGATTGCTCGTTTGTGGGGCAATTTTCCCTGCACTGCTTTCAGCGGACCCTGTGTTGCTGCTGCTGTAAGAACACGTTTAAAGAGAGAGATCGAAATCCGCTTGCAGATGGGGCGTCCACCTCGAAGACGTACGACGTAGCTCTCCGTGGATCGACCGTTCCGACTAAGGCGGAAAATGGGTCGTCGGCGGCGGCGCGACCATGCTCCCAACCGATGGAAGGGTTCAGTGCGCCGACGGACGACGAACTCTGGCTGCGACTTCGACTACAGGACGCTACCTCGGCGTTGGATCAGCAGCTGAACTTGCTGCGCGGAATGGTCGATCGCCTGGATACGGAGCATGATGACTGGAGACGCAAGCGACGGCGTTTCCGAGCTGCCAGATGCGATGAGCTGTGCGCTCAAGCCGATAGCATCAAGGTGACCATCGAGACGGATGACAGGTGAAGAAGATTGTGTAACTGCCTGCAAATTCGATGCGTCCAGTTGGGCTCCGGAGTTGGTCGGTCGCGTGCACTCGCTGACGTGCGACGTTCGGACCGGCGTTGACGTGCTGCTCGCACAGGCGCTCGCGCTCTTCCTTCCCGACGACCAGAATGCGTCGGAGGACGACTACGTGCTTCGTGTGCATGGCGTCGACGAGGAGCTGGAGGAGACCGCCCAGCTCGGCCAACATCTCTTCGTCGGCGTCGCAATCGGGCAATGCCAGGACGTGGAGCTGCACATTACGAGAATCGCCTCCACGAGACGGCGCAAGATCGACAACTACGTTCTTGAGCAGTGCCCAAAGTTTGTGTCCGATTTGGACTCGCTCAAACCGAGTCGCAGATTCGCGCGGGTCGACCCGAGCTCACTGACGCGATCGCAAGTGCAGGACGTCTTGGACGCGATTCGTGCGGCCGTCTCGGCGTACGAACGGATTCTGCTGGACGAGGATCGTCGACAGCCCGACAGTGCTGCCGCTCAGGGTGTTCGTCAGTCTGTCAAGTTGCTGTGCCGTCTGCTGAATGGCGTGGTACCGGCGACCCTTGACAACGCCGTCTCTCATCTGCTCAAGTCGCCCAGGCCGGTACGTTTCGGTGGTATGGCAACACGGGGCGGACTGCGCAGGACGATCTGGCGTCTGCGCGCTACGACCTCGTGTCGGCTTTGCATCAGTTCGTGACGGCCTATGTCAAGTCGTCGCACGTCTCCTTCCAATTGCCGCCGTTCATCGCGTCGCAGACGGCGCGACGAGTGCTCAAGGTGACGGATGTCGATGGTCGGATCACTGTCAAGCTCAACTCCATTCACAACATCAAGCCGGTAAGTCTCGATCGTGTAGTAGTGCATCTATAAATCACCAAGGATTGGCAACGATTCCATCGGTTCAATCTGCTCGTCTCGGTCTACCATGGGCGACAGGTTAGAGAAGAGGAAGACGATGGGGGAGTAATTCGACAATGACGACACGATTTCAGAAGATTGCATGCTTCGCCGATCCAATCGTGCGAACCGCGACACAAAAGCCGGGACTGTTTCCGACGATCGTACTCGAATCACAGGTTGCGCATTCACCTTCGACGACGGATGGATTCCCAGTTTGCAGTTGTCCTTCCACCATCCACTTTGCACGTATCCCTTGGAGTCACGCATCGTCTTCACGCTAATGGGACTCGTCCTGCCGTCGGACACACCGTCGACCAATTCGACAGCGACGCCATCGGATTTGACCGCAGGCGCCAATCCGGACACGCAGTGCTGCCTGGCACAGGCGAGTCTGCCCATCTACGATTGGAACCGGTCAGTGGATGATACGTGCTTTCCGAGTATTGCTATGCGGGGGATTCAGTCGGCTGTTGCAAGGCACCCGACTCGTTGCACTGTCGACCGAGCAACACGGCGAACGGGGTCTTCGATCGTGGGGCTCGCCGCCCGGTATACTGCTTCGCCATCTCTCAGCACGTCTCTGTTTGCAGTCATTACTGCTCCGGATCAGCCGGTTCTCCTGCTCACTCTGAACGAGTTCGGCGACGACATCGAGTTTCCCCACACCGAACGATCCTCACCGCTGTACGTTCTTTTTGCACATGACAGCAAGAAGATGGGGGCACGACGTCGCAGTTCTCCGTCGTCCGGCGTGCTGGATTCGTACGCGCAGGATGCGCTGGACGAACTGCTCGCAATGAGTGACTGCGATTTCGACGATCTGCTATCGCGTCAGTCGGACGAGGCGGACCTGCTGTGGCAGTGGAGGACGGCGCTGCTCGGATCGCCGTCCACGCCGTCCTCCGCGATCGTGCGGATCCTCTCGGCGGCGCCAGACTGGGGACCCGCGTTCTTGCCGTCGATCTACGCGTTGCTGGACGCGTGGCACCCGGCTCCGGACGCCCTGCACGCTCTTCAGCTGCTGATGGTCACGTTTCCCGACGAACGAGTGCGCGAGCGTGCCGTGCACTGGCTTCAGGAGGCGGCCAGAACGTCTCCCGACGTCCTGCTCGACTGGATGCCCCAACTCGTCGAGCTGGTTTCCTTCGAGACGCACGATCATTCCCCGCTGGCCGCTCTACTTCTTCATGCCGCGACGGTCGATCGTCGAGCCGCATTCGCGCTCTACTGGTGAGTCTTGCGTCGGGGGGGCCGTGCAATGTCGGAGCCAAATTCTCAGGCAACTGCAACAGCACGTCGATCATTGCACGGATGCCGCGACTGCACTTCGCTCGCGGCTGCTACAGTCCATTCTGCTGGAGCGTGAGGGGGCGAACCTCTGGTTCGAAGCCGAGATCCGACTTCAACACGGTCTGCTGTCTCGACTGGACTCCATGCAGGACGCACTGAAGGCGTCTCGGAAGGGCTTCGACAAGGACCGTGAGGTTTGTCCACACCGTTGAGCATCGTCACTGCACTCGGGTTCTTGAAGGGCGTCGTGCTGTGTCAGCAGACGGGAATGCTGGACTCTCATCTGCTCGGTCAATCAGTTCGACTTCCACTCCGTCCTTCCGTAGTGGTCGACGGAGTTCACGTCTCCGAGTGTGCGGTCTACTCGTCGTTCGCTCGACCGGTCCGAGTGGTGTTTCGACGTGGTTCGAAGCCTTTGTCCGTCATCCACAAGGTTTGGCGTCGTTTGCATCTTCACCGCGGAAGCATGTGTGACATATCGTAGATCGGAGATGATCTACGACAGGACGCCCTTGTACAGCAGTTGATACGCACAATGCGTTCGGTTTGGTTAGCTGGTGGACTGGATCTGCACGTCATCACTTACGAATGCATGCCGACGGGCGCCTCCAAAGGTCGGTTTCACTGGAAAGACGACGATCAAACGGAGATGGAGCGTTGTGCAGGATTGGTTGAAGTCGTTCCGCGATGCGCCACACTCTGCGACATTCAGCTGGAGGGCGGAGTGGTGAGTGCCATTCGGTTTGACGATCGACTCAACACTCGCGTTGTAGAAGGGCGTCTTCAGCGATCGTATCCTGCATGCCTGGCTAGTCAAGTACAACACCACCGAATTCGAGTACAAACGAGCTCTCTCCACATTCCTGCGATCCTGTGCCGCCTGGTGTGTGGCCTCTTATGTGCTCGGCATTGGAGATCGACACAACGACAACATTCTGGTATCCGCCATCGTCGCGGCCGCCGCTTTGGATCATTGCATTTGTGTCCTTTCACAGATCACCCGCCTCGGGCACGTCTTCCACATCGACTATGGCAAGTACCTGGGCAACAAGCAGACGGCGGCCGGGTTCTCGCGCGACCGTGTGCCGTTCGTCTTCACCAAGGAGATGTTCTGCGTCGTGAACGAGGGGCAGAGCGAGAAGAAGGAGCGGTACCAGGAGTTCGTCGACCTCTGCTGCCGAGCCTTCAATCTGTTGCGAAGTTCGCACGGACAGCTGACGCAAATCCTCCGGATCATGGGCTACTCGTCCGTCGCCGGGATGGGTCCGGAGGCAGTTCGATTCGTCGAGAACAACCTCTTCCTGGAGCTCACCGACACCGAGGCGACCACGAGATTCACCCGAATGATCGAGGCGTCGCTGAAGTCGTTGTTCCCGCGCTTCAACTTCTTCGCGCACTCGGTCGCGCAGCTCGTCTCGAGAACGACCACGTCGTCCAAGGACGACGACAGATCGCTGTCGTTCTCTCCCGTCGTCTACAGGTTTGTCTGCGCTGAGACAACTTGCTATGCGTGCACCGTTGTCAGCGAAGCAACCGACGGACGGATGGCCTGCCTGCAACCGATCTCTGTACAGAAGTGTCGCAACCCAGAGAAGATTTACGTAAGCATATCCAGTTCCTTCCGGCATCGGTTTGACACACAGCTCTACGAGTTTGCTGTCCTGCGCAGTGGAGACAAGATGGCGGAGAAGGTGTTCCGCTCGTTTGACGAATGCATCGAGCTCGTTCTGAAGATGGACAGGCGGTACGTCGCGCAACGTTCGATTTCGAGCTGCAACTTGCGTTTTTCCAAGGTTTCCGGGAGTGGCGTTCCCGACGGTCGGTCGTGGCGGTGCTCTCCGCACGAACATCTCGACCGTCGCCCACAGACGCCTCCACTCTCTGCGGGTCTGGTTCGAGTTTCTCGAGAGCCAGTCAGAGGAGCTGAAACACGCCGACCTCGTGTACACGTTTTGCCATCCACAGCTCATCGACCACAGCATCGCGAACGGAGATCGTAGGCAGATCGTCTTCCACTTGAACTCGCATCCTAACTGCAGTGACGCTCGGCGATGTGACCGTCAACAACAATTCGTCGGACGACAGCGCCCGACTAGGAGACGAGAATCAAGCCTGCGAGTTGCACATCTCTATGAAAGCGAGCGAGGTGAGCGGAGCTGCCTGTTGCGAGAGACAACGCACGATCTCAGTCGGAGATGAAGCTGCTGTTCTTCATCGGTCACGCCCGTCGAATTGCCACGGTTGACGGACGGCCGCCAGACTCGTACGTCAAAATCTACCTGCGACCCGACGTGTCGAACAGCGCGTGCAAGCGAAAGACGGCCGTCCAGAAGCAGACCTCGAATCCCACGTTTAATGAGACCGTACGTGTTTGCCGCCGGTCTCGCCCCCACCCCATGTCATTTCAGCTATCGTATACAACTCGGTGCGACGATCACTCGCTGAACGGCTACATCCTCGAAGTGACTGTCTGGCACGCGAGTGCGTCTAGGAAAATCCTCCTACATCAGGTATTTCACGCGATCGAGTCCGTGGTGTATTCACCCTTCTCCAGGCATGGGTTCCGCTGGCTCGACTCGCGAGGAAGCCAGCCGACGGCAAGGGCCGACGCGAGCTGACCGAGTGGTTCAGCATTCCGCGAAATAAGAAGTCGTCCTCTGTCATCTAGTTGCCTGTCCACCTCGTTCGGATCACCACACCGCATTTGTAGAGTCGATCCCGCTAGTGAGAGTGATAGGTGTTCGTCTTTGCGCATCGAGAACACCGATTTTTACACATCGAGATGGGCCGCCGTTACGACATGTGATGCATGAGAATTGACGGAAGACGAATGCCATGATTCCTCCACTCCATTCCCCGAGCGGGTAGCGCGCGCATCCATTACCACCACCCGATCAGAATCATATCGATCGCGAAGGAACGACTTTACCGAGCACAAGGATGAAGATTGCAATAGTACAAGAGGATGGGGAGGGTCACTTCTTGCGACTTGATCGGACGTTGGCGCTCTCCGGACTCGTGTGCGTCTTGCGTTTCGGCGTGGCGGCATTGCCGTCGCGAGGCCTAAATCTTATCCCTGATGATCCGAGAGAACTCGGCGGTCGAGAGCCTACTCGGTCAGCTGCTTGGCGATCGTGCGAAGCGCCAACGAGCGGGCGATCAGCTCGTCGCGACACGACTGAATCTCATGGCCATATTGCTTGCGTGGCGGCGGCTTACCCGGATCGCCTCGTTTCGAGGACAAAACGTCCCGCCAGACGGCCGACGTGCATCGCCGAGATTGTGCGGCCGCTCCGAGACCCAATTCAAGTGGACGAGCGCGACGTTCGCATGCGATTCTGGACCGGCGACGAAATGCTCCGGCTCGAATTTGTGGGCCGACGCGGCCGACTGCAGTGGGATCAGCCATGTGAGCGCCGCGAACGTCTCCCCATAGTTGGACGCAAGCATGGCCCGGATCTAAAGAGGCATTCGTCCGTCGCCGTCGCCGAGGGGAGGAAGAGGACCTGCGCAAAGTACGGTTTCCCGTCGTCAACGTCCGTGACGGAAACCACGTCGCCAATGCAGAACGTCTGCTCCTGATCGCCGGCAGTGGACACGATGCGAAGGGTCTTCTCGGCGAACGCCGCGTGCAACGATCCCCTTCGACCGCTCGCCTCGGCCCGTCGTTCGACGCGTGCTGCCAGACGCAGCTCTCGCGAGCGACGAGACACGCTCGTCGACTGCACCTCCTTCGCGTCGTCGTCGTTGTTGTCGTACCCAGTGCTTGCCGGTCCTCCGATTCCCGCTCCCGCCGAGCCACACAGCGTTGCTAGCGCTTTTGCGACCGTCGAAGTGGACGTCGACGTGACGGGCACCAGGTGCTTGGACGGCTTCCGGCCCAGCTTCTTCTTCCTGCCCGGCCTCCCGGGTCTGCTCTCTTCGCCGGTCGTCGTGATCTTCGCCATTTCGCCCTGCATTCGCGATTTGTTCGCACGCAACACAGAGCTTTAGGTCGTCTTTGCGGTATGGACGAAGCAGATACGAGGAAATCACTCCATCTACCGCCGCCTCTGTCGCTCATATTTACTCGGCTCATTGTCATTTTCACGGGTGTACTCGGGGAGGAGACTGCTCCTAGCGGAATTCAACCGACCCGTTGTCGGAAAACTAGAGCATGTGTGTGGCGCGCGCGTCGTCGTCGTCGTGTCGAGGTACTGGCAATAAAGACCGGATGGTAGGAATCGTGACTCGGTTTCGCCGAGCGCTAATGTTGAAATCCGTTGGCGATGCCACGTCGCTGTTCAGCGGTCAGCATCGAGTCCGTGATGCCAGCCGCGGCCAGTTCCATCGTGACGCGCTTCAGATAGGTCGGGTCGGGATAGCCAAATCTGCAGAGCGAACAAAGGGAATTTGAGCAATCGAGCGAAATTACGAGTCCGATCCGCCGTGCGTGTAGGTCTTGTGGTGAATGTTGTTCCAAACGACCTGAATTAGCGCATAGCAAGAAGCGTGCCGCAATGAGACCGTGTCTTTGGCGCCAGACGTGACCGAGTCGCCAACCGCGAAGGTGAGTCGATGTTGAAAGGCCAATCGCAATAGGTAGTACACACGTCGGCCCTCCTCGTTGTCCGGTAGGTAGGCCGTGCGCGACGTGCCGGAATAGTGGCGACCCGGATGGGGATGTCCATTTCCTTGGGTGCCCGATGGAATCTACATCGGACATGTCGAGATCTCGAGATTGGAAACGCTCAAACATCATAGTGGATGCTGATGGTACGCGAGGACGTGGATTCGTGGCCCGGCAACGCGCCAGGCGAGAGCGTGGCTGTCATTCTCGATCCGCACGGCATGGGTCCCTTGGGGGGAGCGAAGAACGTTTGGCACAACGGACAGCGCGGCGGAGAGCCGGCCGACACGTAGTCGCGCAGGCAGGCGAAGTGAATTCGATGTGAACACACGCGAAGCTCGACCGTCTAAAGTGTCTCATCGCTAGGATTGCGTTATTCAACGGAGTCTTGTATTCGTTACTGAAGCCGACGATTCTGCCGTATTTTGGGCGCAAACAATACGGTTTCAAACGTTTGCGACTGCATGTGTTCTATCTAAACAAAAGATTGAGCCGCCCTTGAAAAGGATCCAGCGAGTTTCACCACTCCCGATTCCGAGGTAACACAACTCGACTCGCTATCACAACAGAAGTCGTGTCGACTAACCTCTTCGGGGGTTCCGCGACGTCCTAGTGTTAGTTTCTCCATGCAAACCGCACAAGTCTCGTCATCGTCCACCGACTTGGCGTCCGCCACGGCAACATTAATTTCCGCCAGCAGGTGCTGACGTCTGTCGTCCTAAACATGCCACAATTGGTTTGGTGCATATCATTACGAATCAAGCCACCTCCTCGTTGGCCGACAGCTTCTGCACGATGACCGAATCGAATTGTGTCATTGTCGGATGGAGAGTCGTCGTCACCTGAATATGCTCAGTTTATAGGAGTAAAAAGATTTTGGAAGTAGAATATGAGTCATCGCACCTTTTTGCTCATCCCCTGCGAGGCGCTATCGCTCGCTTTACGCTTTGGCATTGGAAAGTGCGGAGTGGCCGACAGAGCTCGGCATAAATTCAAAGAGGGAAGCTCACCACCAAAATCGATCGACCCCAGGAAGCCACACCAGTGCCCGTGTTCAAGAACGTTGGCGAGATACTGGTCGTTTCTCAGGGCGAGAATTAGAGTATGCATAAGGTGCCATTTTCGCA
>JACMII010000170.1:0-12670 GCA_014805405.1 Bunonema sp. RGD898 | reverse complement strand
CCGGGACAGGGAGATCGTTTCCAAGCCGTGCGACACGACGCGTCCGACGTCTGGAAGACCGGAGGCCAATTGGACACGCGCACTGTAAACAGTACCGAGTATTCGCCAAAACAAGCGGAACGAGAGCTGCCCGTCAAACCAAAGGACAGCAATGTCTTGAAGACGGACGCCTCTTTCGAGGCAGCCACAACCACCCGAACCGATTTCCAGCACGTGCAAGGTGAACGATTCGACTCCGTTCGGCACACTGCTTCCGATGTCTGGAAGACGGATGGAGGCATGCAAAGCGAGACTGTAAACAAGTCGGAGTACTCGGCCAAGACGGGGGAACGACAGAGTCTGCAGCGACCGCAGGACAGCAATCTCCTAAAAGGAGAAGGAGCGATCGCGGCCGATAGCACTACGCGGGCCGACTATCAGCCGCCTGCGCATGGCGAACGATTCGAAACGGTACGCCACAACGAGTCGGACGTCTGGCGAACGGACGGCCCGATCGAGACGAGCACTGTGAATCGAGCCGAGTACTCGGCCAAACAAGGCGATCGATATCCAGCACAGAGGCCACAGGACTCGGAGCTTCTGAAACGAGGCGGAGAGTTTGTCGCAGAGACGCAACACCGAACCGACTACAAGGCACCGGCGAAGGGCGAACGTTTCGAGACCGTCCGACACGACGCGTCCGACCACTGGAAGACGGAGGCCGCCTTCGACGGCGACACCGTCAATCGGAACGAATTCGCGCCGCCCAAGCCGATCGATCGGGCCATCGCACAGAGGCCGAAGGATAGCGACGCGCTGAAGCGAGAGGGGAGGTTCGAGGCGGACAGCACCACAAGAGCCGACTATCAGCCGGGCAAAGGAGACCGATTCGAGATGGTGCGCCATGGAGCGGCGGACGTGTGGAAGGCCGACGGACAGATGGATGACACCACCGTGAACAGGGCCGAATTCTCGCCCAAACAGGTCGATCGACAGACGCCGCAGCGACCGAGGGACAGCGACGTGCTGAAACGGGACGGCACCTTCACGGACGTGACCGTTCATCGGGAACACTTCGTTCCGGGCAAGGGCGAGCGCTACGAGGCGGTGCGGCACACCGAGTCGGACGTCTGGAGGAGTGACGGAGGAGCCTTCGCGGCGCAGACCGTCAATCAAAGCGAGTACTCTGCCAAGCAGGCCGATCGACAAGCGGCGCACAGACCACAGGACAGCAACGTCCTGCTGAACAGGGACGGTCGATTCGCGGCCGACGGCAGCACCACTCGATCCGACTTCCAGCTGCCGACCAGCGGCGATCGTTTCGAGCCGGTCAGATATGGCGAGTCGGACGTCTGGAAGACGAACGCCGCCTTCGATGGCGACACCGTCAATCGGACCGAGTTCTCGGCCAAGGAGGGCGATCGCTACGCCCTACAACGACCGCAGGACAGCGGGTTGCTCAAGAGCAGTGCCACGTTTGTGGCCGACAGCACCCATCGCTCGGACTATCAGCTCGCGAAGGGCGACCGCTTCGAGCCGGTACGACAGCAGGCCTCGGATCTGTGGCGCGCCGAGGGCACCATGGACTCGGAGACGGTGAATCGGACCGAGTACGCCGCCAAGACGGGGCAGCGGGCGGTCGTCGTCACGCGACACGACAACGACCAAGCGTGGAAGGTATGCGCCTCGTTCTCGAACGTCCACATACGCAGCGGGGCTTGCCCGCCTACGTTCAGTCGTCGGCGCCCATGCACGAGTCGAGCATGTATCGCAGCGAGTACGTCCAGCACGACGGAGACGGCCTGCTGCGAGCGCTCGTTCAGCAGCAGCCGCCGCGCGCCTCATCCGGATTGTCTGAACTCTTCGTGGTGAGAGTGCGTCGTGTCCTTGAAGACGAGGCCTTTCAGAGCACCGACAATGCCCTTTCGCCGACGCCCTCCGAACCGGCCGCGTCGGTCTACAGCTCGGTACCACTCTCTCTCTCTCTCTTCCTCAATGGCCCGAACTGCAGGAGTATCGCACTCGCGTGATGAGCCCATGCGAAGCGGGCGTCCTTCTGCGATCTTTGCACTCGCCCACGCCCGAGACCAATCACTACCGATTGGAGGAGCAGCGTAATGGGCACGCCTACTTTACTCACAAGTGAAGCGGTCGGCTCGCCCCCATCGCACATACGCAGCAACATCTTCTGTCGCAGAGAACGTGAGAAAGGCTAGCATGAGATGGCGATGGTGACTTTATGATGTCTAGAACATGAACGGTGACGGTGCACGATGAGATGGCGACTGTGATGTGATGGTGGTGGTGGGAATGGTGATGGTGATGGTGGTGGTGGTGGTGGTGGACAGTCTGTGCAGGGACAGAGCGGGCGACGGCACGAGAGGGCATGCCGAGAAAGAGGACTGATGACACCCGGAGGACAGGTTGCGGAGGAGCAATGATGTGCGGACAGGGGAGGGGCGGACGCTATGGGCTGATGATTTTGAGGCTGGCCGAAGCGACGTCCGCCAATTGACTGACCGCACCGGTCGCGGGGAGGTGATGACTCGTTGCGACGTCGTGGTGCATCTGGCGAGACGCCGCTGCAACCATCAGCACGACCGGACAGCCCGTCGTCTTGAACTGCAAGAAGAGGCGGTTGAGGGGAGAGAGGGCGCGCGCGCGAGGAAGAGAGGAGCGAGGGACAAACCGTGTGCGGCATCTCCTGCTCGGTGCTCGACAGGGGCAGTCGACTGGAGGCGGTCGTCGACAGGAAGAGTTCCGCGCACTCGGCTGCCACGGCCGGCGACTCGCAACGCATCTCTCGCTCGCTCGCTCGGTCTGCAGTCGCCGAGGATCAATGTCGCGCCGCGCACACTGAACGGGCGGGTGGGGGAGCAAAGACGGCTTCCAGACAGTGAGAGGGAGGGGGAGGAGGAGGAGGAGGAGGAGGGAATCCGGAGAGAGAGAGAGAGAAAGAGAAGTGAGCTCTGACTGGGAGGGAGGGGCTGGTGCCATTCCGGAAGGAGGGCGGACGCAGCCGGCCCCTCTTCCATTTCACTTTCTCTCCCCCCCACTCCTCCCCCGAGAGAGAGAGAGCAAGGACGGGAACGCACAGAGAGGCAGCACAAGTTGCAAGCGCACGACCGCGCGCGGACACGTTATCGCGCGTGCCCTGTGGGGGCGGTGCGCAGATGGGTCTCTCGCTCGCTCACCCACCACCCCCTCTTGCCAATTCCCCCGGTGCACGTGCCGGAGGAGACGACGAGAGCGAGAGAGAGATGCTGCCAGAGGAGAAAGAGCAGACAACTGCCCCAGAGGGTCTTGCGCAATGGCAAGTCGAAAACATGGACTCGTGAAATATGGATATCACCATCCTGTTTGTTTGCCCTCCTCCGGGTCCAGTCTCGAGGGGTGCGCCAATCCAAAGATCGGGAACGTGAGGAAAAGAGGTCGACAGGGCGCTGAGATCGTCGAGGGGGAGGGGGGGGCACATTGCCGCCAGTACATGAGCTACATCTAATGCGGCGATGGAAACGAGTAGCCACACCCACATTGGGGGACGACGACGACGGCGTATTGATCGAGTCCTCCCCCGCGTCTAAGGGAGAGAGTGCTGCGGCTGCGGCTGCTGCTGCCTCCGCCGTCGTCGCCCAACAAAAGTGGGCGTCCGCAGCACGGGTGACGCGCTTTCGGACCAACACGCCAGCCACCGTGCGAGTGAGCAGGCAGGCACAACGTAGACGCGCGCACGCGCTATCGACGAGTTGAAGAAAGGATGGAAGGAAGGAGAGGAGTGATGAGAGCAAGTGGTACTTACGAGCGTGAGATCACTCGCTTGAGATGGCCGAACGACCGACCACGTTGCTGGACCTTCGTCCCTCGGTCGCGCCCATCAACTTCGGCCAGACGTCCACGTCGGCCGTGCACACCGACGACGAGCGATTGTAGGCCGCCGCATCTCGGGTAGCCCAACGAAAAGACTCCCTTTCAGCCAGAAGATCATCAAGGACTCGGCGGTGCTTCGCTTCCCCGGCGACCCCAACGACTACACGCTCGACATACAGGTGGGTGATGTGGACAGGTCTTCAGACGATTTTCACGATCGACGATAATTCTAGCAGGGTCTCCGCGACGAGGGCGAAATCGGTAGAGGCAATTTTGGGTCCGTCTCCAGGATGCAGCACCTTGCGAGCGGTCGGTTCATGGCTGTCAAGGTGCGAATTTCCACCTCTCCGTCCCAGTGGCGGCGGCCTTTTGCAGAGGATTCGGTCGACGGCGGTGTCGCTTCGCGAGCAGAAGCAGATCGTCATGGAGCTTGAGCCAATTATGCGGGTACATAGTTCAGGCTTGAACTGGAGACTAGATAGCCGAGACGAAACAGGCCGAAACCTGTGTGAACATCGTTCGCTTCTACGGTGCCGCCTTTCACGAGGGCGACTGCTGGATTTGCATGGAGCTGATGGATCTGTCCCTGGAGAACTGCTATCGAACCGTCTACAACAAGCTTCACCAACGTCTTCCCGAATACGTCATCGGACACATGGTCTCCGTCTCCTTGTGTGTCGCGCACTTACATGCGGAATGTGTTCAGATCGTGTCGACGGTCACGGCGCTCGACTACCTCAAGGAGCAGCTCAAGGTCATTCATAGAGGTGACCCCCGAGTTCCGGTTGTCGTTGAGACTCGCGCGCAGATGTGAAACCGTCGAATATCCTGCTCCACTCGACGGGCGAGTGCAAGCTCTGCGACTTTGGCATCTCCGGTCAACTCGTGGACTCGATCGCAAAGACACAGGACGCTGGCTGCCGGCCCTACATGGCGGTATACGCCTCCCGTAACTAGCCCGTCTAGGAGTTGTCTTTAGCCGGAACGTCTTTCCGGACCGGTGGAATACGACGTGCGCTCGGACGTCTGGTCGCTCGGCATCACTCTGGTAAGCGCGAGTCGAACGCGATAACAGTCGACCACGAGACGACGACGCTGCAGGTCGAGATCACGACGGGCCGGTTCCCGTACTCGGCGTGGAGGACGGTCTTCGAGCAGGTCAAGGAGGTCGTGCAAGGCGAGCCTCCGCTGCTCGGTCTCCGCGAAGAGGAGCACTTCTACAGTCAGGACATGATCGACTTCGTCAATGCGTGGTAGCATTCGGTTATCGCACGCACATCTGACCATCACCGCTCCCATTCAGTCTCACCAAGGACAAGAAGGCTCGGCCGAAATACCGCAGAACGCTGGAGGATCGCGCCGGCGTGCGAGGACTCATCAACTTCCCCTTCTTCGAGGTTGGCCCGGGTTCGTTTCTGTCTCGAGAGAGAGAGCGTGCAACAGGAATACAACGAGCCGGCGAAGAAGTCGATCACCCTGGCGCAAGTCGGCGTGTACGTCTCGGAGGTGCTCAAGTACATGCCGCAGCGCGAGGAGGCCGTCGCCTAGAACGGCGCCTTCTTCTGCTCTGTTTCCCTCTTCAGTCCTCTACGTGTGCCTTTCCGACGGGACCATTCATCGACATTTGTAATTCACAAACTACAGTCCGCATCTTGTCGGCGGCGCTAGTGCGCTTCTTGTACCACACGATTGTACGTTCTCCCTCGCTCTCTCTCTCAGCCCATCCTCACGCACACGCTAATCTCAGAAGCGACATGTACGACTACCACCCACTCGAGCTGTAGAGTACATGACGGCCTAGAGACCGCGAATACGCATGCATGGACGCGCAGTCGTCTGGTGGCTTCCCCCCGAAACGGCACTACACATGTGATCCCCCTGCAAGTCGGCGACGTTAGTCACACACCATCGCACGCGACTGTTTATCCCTCACAGGCCAGTCGTCTTGCGTATCCTTCCCTTCGTCCTCCTCCTCCTCCTCATCACAACTCCTTCAGCTCGAAGGCACCACACTACAGCAGACCTGCCAGTGCACTCCCACGTCTTATATTATTATGACGATGATGATGACGACGACTAGCGCTCCCTTCACGCCCCCCCCCCCCCCCTTCGTTGTCTCTTCAATCCACCAGAGTATTGGAAGTGGACGCCAACTGGTTCTGCGCGCGCCAACGAGAGTGCTCATTATGTCCATCGTTGACAACAGCAACATCCGAATCCTGAACACGAGCAGCGGAAGATAAAGACGAGGGGTTGGTGCGTGAGACAGCTTGCTCGCGGAAAAACGCGTCACTCACGTGTGACGGCGGGGACGACAGAACTCTACGGGTTCGCGTGTCGTTGAAAGGAGAGCGCAATTTATTCTTCGTCGAGTTCCCAGAAATCCGGATGGAGAGCACGCTGTTGATGGTTGAAGGCCGGTCCTCTTGGCGGCGCACAGTCGGCCTATCCGCGTCCGATGAGCCGCAAGCTGAAGAAGCAACCGCCGTTCACGTGCACAGTGGTCGCGAAGCTGGACCCGACCGAGACGCCGACCGAGAAACCCGAGACGCGGAAGGACGACGAGAGGAAATAGCCGTCGTGCCCATCCCCCCGCCATTCCAGATGTCTTCCATTGGATGGTCTCTTTCAGTCCTTCCAGTCCATCTCGTCCTTCCAGCAGTCTCTTCATAAGCGTACAGTCATCTGCAGCCGAGACGCACATCCATCCCCCACACTTCTGCCCTTCTCCTCCGCTCTCTCTCTCTTTCTCTTGGTGCACACGGCGTTCGCGTAAACGATGGTGCACGCACTCGGATCGCGGACTCTCACTGGCCGAAGACTGGGACAGTGATCGATAGAACATTGAGGGAAAGCCCGTACAAAAAGAGCTGGCGACGACTGTCTTGAGATTGGTCTGATTGCATTGCTGCGAGAGGTGGTTGTGTAACTTGATGATTGGAAGAGCACAGCTGTCTCGTCATCGATCGATATGCACGTCTCGGTCCTCCAGCTCGAAGTCGGCAGTCGCCGCTCGACTACCCTGCGACGTGAATGGTGCAATCGGGAATGCCGCAAGGCGCCACCTTGTTTTTGCTGCTGTTCCAGAAGAAGACGAGCGTGGCGGCGAAGCAGACCAGCGCCACGCTCCATGCGACCAGAATGGCCGGCCCGCGGGATTGCGACTCGGAAAAGTCCCAGTCGCCGTGCTCCGAATGATAGGCGACCGCGGTGTTCCACTCGTCCACGCTGTTCACCAGCACCTCGATGGCGGCCACCACGGAACCGCCTAGGAGCACGAATCGAGCGGTGTTGCTGGCAACATGCACCGCACCCGTCAGCAGGTAGAGCATTGCGGTCAGCCGTTTGTAGACGAATCGATGGTGACAGAACGTGTAGAGTGCGAGGCAATTGCTGACGAACGACAACTGACTGACGGCGACATTATGGCGGGCTCACCAAACGACGAGCAGCACGACGGCGATGACCAACAGCAGGGCCTGGGCTCGGTAGTAGTCTAGATGAGAAGGTGCACTTGTCAGAGGGTGGACTTTGACAATAGACGCTCACGTTTCAGGTCGGTGTCAGCCAGCCGGAGCACGTGGTCGGGCGGCTCGGGAAAGTGGGGGATCCACTCGACTGCAACAACGCTCTGTCTCGACGGAATGCCATCGTTCAGCCAGCGAACCGATCTGGTCGGCCTGCGGAGTGGTCGCATTCCGACGATGGCGCCACTCGCCCCACACCCCGAGCTGAACGTGCACATGCTCGTCGTCGACGTTCGTAAAGTCGATGGTTGCCCAGTTCGGCATCAGCATGGCCACGATCAGGACTGGGATGCCCAGCTAGGAAGAGAGTCGAAAGGTGTTGGGAAGAGAATGGCTGAACCGACCCATGCGAGTACGGTGATCAGAGCGAGTAGTCGACGCTGCCATATCAGGATCCTGTAGCGTTTCGCGTCCAGCACCTGAAATGAATGGGGCGCGATGAGGAGAGAGCGTGCGCGCGAGAGAGAGATGAATGAGAAAGCACCTGTGAACCGCCTAATTCGATTGTCTGATCGAGCAGCTTCATGTT
Organism: Bunonema sp. RGD898; assembly: GCA_014805405.1. Lineage (NCBI taxonomy): Eukaryota > Metazoa > Nematoda > Chromadorea > Rhabditida > Bunonematidae > Bunonema > Bunonema sp. RGD898. Next base: position 4,768 of record JACMII010000170.1, on the reverse strand, counting down.
GTGCAGAATGGGAGGGGAGAAATCGTTGCGGCGCCGGTGCTAGGAAGGTTGTAATGGACGAGAAGCGGCGAGCGAGATTAGATGACCACGACTGCTGCTGCGGCGGCTGCTGCTGCGACTGCTGCGACTGCTGCGGCTACGGCTAGACGGGGAAGGGTGGGAGAGTGGAGAGAGAGCCGCTTGCTAGCAGAAGGGTGGACGTAAGGACAGCCCGGGCCGCCAGGAGGAGTGCACACACACATACACTGCGAGAGGGAGAGAGCCGAACACACACAGCACTCATTGATCCCCTCCCCTCCATCTCTGTCTCTCTGCGTGTATCTAGCCGGCTCGAGCCACGGAAGACGACGCCCAATAATGGGATTATGAATGAGATGCGATAATAATGAGTGAGACACAGCATTCGCCCTCTCGCCCTACCGCCTCATCCTCGTACTGCTCGGCGTTGTAGCGGAAGGACGGCATAATGCTAGCTGGCTAGCTAGCGGCGACGGCCAGCGAAGCCACCAGAGCCGACAGACCTCCCTGCAGCAGTAGTAGTCTCGCGGGACGACGCAGAGTGAAGGAAGGAGAGAGAGGGGGAGGGTGGGGAGAAGAGGAGGGAGAAGGCAGCCACCACAAACAAGCTAGCGAGGGTGGAGGAGGAGGACTGCAGCTGGCAAGCAGGAGGAGCGAGCGAGAGATGACGGCAACGGCAAGAAGGAGGACGAGGACGATGAGGTCGACTCATTGCATCTCGTAGACCAGAGACTAGCTCGAGCTCTAGCACGCTTCGTCTTACACATCTCCCCTCTTTCCGTCTCATCGCACAGCATAGTCGCACTGACAGATGAGCCTCGGGGGCAATTCGCACTTTAGAGGCATGTGATGTGTGTGCGTGTGTGTGTGGAGCCGTGAGACGAGGTTGAGCGAACCACCTAGCCGGGACGGACGAACATCACGACTGACCGGGACTTGCTTCCTGTCTCTACTGCAACGACGACGACGGTCAGCAGCAGCAGCAACAGCAGCGGCGGCAATGATGATGAGCACACGTGTACATGGAAAGCTAGGGGCCTGCGCACTATGCTGCGCGCGGAACTCTGAACGACGACGACGACGACGTGTTGCCAGCACCGCCGCCGCCGCCGCCACCGCCGTTGGCGGCCAACTGCAGACGGGGCTGGGCCTTCAGCAGCGCTTCCATCGCCTCGCCCACGAACCTGACACAGTGATCAGTGAGCGGGAGAGGAACGACACCTGTAGACGTATCGCTTGCCCTGCGTCTTCATGATGATGTTCTTGTCGTAGTAGTAGCGGATGGAGCGCGACAGCTTGTCGTAGTTCATCATGGGCTTGTTCTTGCGCGCGCCCCACTTCTTGGCGACCAGATTCGGGTCCGAGAAGCGGAACTCGTAGCCGTCGCCGGTCCACTCGATGCAGTCGCGCCCGTCGTTCGAGCAGAGCAGCTCGACGAGGAACTGCCAGAGGTGGATCGGCCCCGAGAAGGCGGGCCGACCGTCCGGCCCGAAGGGGAGCAGCGTGGCGGCGGCGGCCGCGGCGGCCGCATTCGTCGCAGCGGTGGCCGCGATGCTGACGGCCGTGGCGGCGCTCGACGAGCCGAACATGTCGAGCGAGGGCTGGTAGAAGGAGCTGTAGTGCGAGATCACCGCCCGCTGTTCGGCCGTGAAGGGAAAGGCGTGCTGGTAGAGACTGCCGCAGCCGAACGGCAGCTGCGACGTGTAGTAGGGCAGACCGCCGCGACTCGGCTGCGTCGGCTTCTGGTCTGCGCACGATTCGTCGTGGCTATCGGGGCGAGGGGACGGCTTACTGTCGCAGCCGAAGTAGAGCAGACTCGCGTCGTAGGCGGCGGCCGCCGGCGTCAGCGCCTTGATCGTGTACATCGGGTCCATTTCTAGAGGCGGTGGCATTGATGAACGGTCGTCATCCTACTGGGCTGTTTTGCGGGCGGCGGCAGCAGCGTCTCGACGGCGGCGACCAGCTCGTTCGCGGCGGCGGCGGCAGCGGCGGTGGTGGTGGCGGAGTCGGTCGAAGTCGACGGCACCGCATTCAGAGGAGCCACTATCGCCGTCGCCGCCGTCGTCGTCGTCGCAGCCGCCACCTTGGAGGAGGAGGACGCCGAGCAGGACGAGTCGGTGGGCGAGTGTTGCGCAACGCTACTGCTTGGCCACGCGGCCGAGCAGAGGGCCTTGAGCTGACAGAGCTGCTGCCACACCACCTCGCCGTCGTCCGGGTTCTGCGCTCGCGCCAGCAGCTCGTCCTTCGTGACCGCCAGCAGATCGCGACCGGCCAGCACGCGAAGCAGACCGAACTTGTCTGCAATGGGCACGAGCGAGTGTGGAGGAGGAAGGCTTCTCACTCTGCACTCCTTTCAGGGCGGCCACACTGTCCAGCCACTGTCCCACTTGCTCGCTGCCCCACTCGCGTGGATCGCATCTGAAAAGTGGTGAAGGCACGGCATTGCGTTCGGGCCACCGCCACAAAAGACGAACTGTATGAGGGAGGAGGTGCCGGCCACGGAGGCCGTCGCCGACTTGATCGTCTCCAGATTTGCGGACGTCCTCCTCTCGTTGTGCTCCGCTGCCAATCCTCCGAACGCAACGCGATCCACCGTCGGAGAGAAGTACTCGCCGAGAATGTCGCCTGCAACCAGATTACTACCGTATGCCCGCCATGAGCAAATCGTGTGCGTGCGCGTGTGTGCGTGTCAGAAATGAGTGCGAGAGGGGAAAGAGGCGGAACGTGAGTTGGACAGACACAGAGAATGGGGCGTCCGTCGGCATTGTCGCGGACATGCAGTCGTCGTTGCCAAGGACGGGCAAGAGAGAGAGAGAGAAAAAGAGGGGGCAAGGGAGGCGCGAGAGGACATCATGATCGGGCTACGGGTATCGGCGTCGAGCAAAGGGGCGAGGGAGTCGGAGGGAAGCCCTCTATTACGAATGTCCGCCGGTAGTTTGAGAGCGGCGGAGTGCTTGCGACTCCTCTCCGAGTCAGGAGGAGGAGGAGGAGGAGAAGGGCCGGGGCTGCTGCAGACATGCCGCTTCCGGAGCAACTGTTGGCCGAGCGTCTGTCACACACAAGAGGGGGGCGTGAAACGGAGGGAAGCCGATGCCTCCTGTCTCTCGGGCTCGTAGACAAACGGGTTCCTGTCTGAAGAACTCGTCGTTAGTGCAGCGACTACGGTAGTGTGGGCGGCACGGGTCCGAGCGAGAACGCCTGCAGTGAGCGGGCGTGCGGCCTGTTGTCCTCGCTACGTCGTCCTAGACGCATACGTCGACGACATGTGACCGTCGGGATGCGACGCCGGCCGGCGATGGCCGGCGATGGCTGCGATGACTGGCGATGGCCGGCGATGGCTGGCGATGGCCGGCGATGGCCGGCGATGGCTGGCGACAGAGACCAGAATGGAGCGCGGCAGAGATCTGGGGGAATGAGTCCGTGCGTGCGCGCGCGCGGCTGTTGACATCGGCCTGCCAGGATGGAAGAAGACGAGTAGGAAGGGCGGTCAGTGTGTACACCGGAAGACGTGGTACGGCTCCGTCTCTTGCGCACGCCTCTACTTGCGTAAAGCCACCACCGGAAGTGACCTGGACGCGGCTGCCTTGGGACGCCCCGAGAGTGCAAGATGCTGCCGAGGCCGATCTACCGAGACCGAGGCTGATTGGCTGAGGATGATCTGTCTCGGCACGAAAGAGAGAGGAAGAGGAAGAGGAGGAGAAGATGACGTAGCCATGTCGGCGCACATACGAACGAGTGCATTGTGTGGAGAGAGACGGGCACGAAGGCACGGCGAAGGAATGAGAGAAGGTCGTGGTGACGGCGGCGGTGGTTGCTGCTGCTGCTGCTACCACTGCTGCTGCTACCAGCGCCACCACTGCTGCTGCTACCAGCGCCACTGCTACCAGCGCCACCACCCCCACTGCTGCGACAATTTCGGTTGAGGCGCCAAGGGCGCGAATGACTAACTACCCGATTCACACCTCTCTCCACCCCCCTCAAGTGCATGCACAATGACCACTGCCACTACGAAAGACGCTCATCGCTGCACGACGACTGGCACATCCACAGGGAGAAGGGATAGCTCGAAGCGAGACCACTCGGCAGGAGAGGAAGGAACCGTTGGCGGGCGAGGGGAGGAAGGAAGGACGGAAGGAAGGACGGAAGGACGCGACTTCTTCTCGTGTAGGACACGATCTGCCGGGTGGGGGAGAGACAATGCGACTCACACCTAGTGGCAGCAGTCATCATCATCATCATGAATGAGCGGAAGAAGGTCGAGCGGCAGCAGAGAAGAAGAGGGGGAGAGCGTGTGTCGAGGGTGCCGCTCAAAGACAAAGAGGGCCGCGCGCGCGCCACCAGCACCTACCTGAGTCGAACATCGGGAGCAGCGTAGTCTCGGTCTCCGGGGACGGTCTGGGACGAGCGACGACGACGAGCGACGTTGGATGACGTTGGATGACGTTGGATGCAAGATGGGCAGAGGACGCTGCGGTGAGGAGAGAGACGGCGCAGCAGTCGCGCAATAGCTAGCAATTGTGGTGGACGGACAGAGACTGCGGCAGCAGCAGACGCTGCAGCAGCAACAAACAGGTAACTGTTGGGCGGACGAGGAACGGGCAAAGAAACGGGCACAGACTGAGAAAGAGAGAGAGAGAGAGATGACACGACAGAGGAGGAGAAAAAGTGCAGTACAGAGGCGGCTACAATGCTATGCCGCCGTCGCAGCTGGGGCACAGGCTACAAGATGCCTGTGCAGCCGAACAAACTT
>JACMII010000169.1:13295-32251 GCA_014805405.1 Bunonema sp. RGD898 | reverse complement strand
GTTGACGACGAATTTGTTCAGCTTAGACTGTGGGAACAGCTCATCCCAGTCAGCAGTTTCCCCGAGGAATGACTGAAATCGTGTCCACTGGGGTGATTTCCACTAAAGAATACCTTCACGTAGTCCCTGAACTCTTGTCCGTCGCCGGTCGGCGCGCCCCGCACACACATTCTCAGAGAATAGACCCATTTCTGATGGTTGTCCAACGTCTCCAACTCGAGAAAGTCGAGTGGCGGCGGCGGAATCACGTCCGTGGCGACGAGCGTCGGAGATCTTGAAATATCGTTTTGACAAGAGGACAACCGAACCTGTTCACTTCACGGACCACATTCTCAAAGATCGCCTGATATTCGGCGTCGTTGACTGGCAAATTCGATCTCTTCGCTCCACACCTGCGCAACAGCTGCGCTCCGATTCGGGCACGTTCGAGGAAATTCCTGCGCGTGCATAGATTTATTCCAAGCGTAGAGTCCCGCACCATCGTCTCTTCTGCTGCTCCTCGTCTTCCTCCTGTTTCGCGTCGCCCGCACTCTCAATTCCATCCGTCAGCGGTGTCAGGAAGCATGCGACCAGTTGGAAAAGGACTTCTTTTTTGTCATCTTCCTCCATCAATTTGTCGACACAATGCAGAATCAGCCGCTCGAACGTGGGCGTGTACTTGCTTCCGAGCTCCAGCTCCGGTCTGTCGGTTGCCGTGAGTCCTAAAAAGATGCTACCAATTTGTCCCTAGCAGATCATTTTACTCAGTAAAATGGTCGCATACTGATGACCCGACTTTTCGCCATCGACCAGCCTTTCGAGCACTCGTGCATGGCTTTCCTGGAAGTACGAGACTTTCTCGTGAAGTGTCGCCAGAACGAGATGAAGCTAAAGTCGGTTCGTTACGAAGATATAGCTAGTGCACACAAACCCGTTGGTCGTCAGAAATCTCAGCGCGATCCGCTTGCTCGACGAATAAGTCCAGTGCCGCTCGCGCAACGTCCGAATCGACGTGATGTTGCGCCTTCGGATCGTCATCGAAGAGTGACTTTGATGAAATCAGCGTCTCCAGAGACTAAAATGTGCCGTTGAGACGGACGAAAATCGCCGCTTGAAGCCTACTCTCAAGTCCAACTGCAATTCCGTCACTTCGCGTAGTAGCTCGGCGAGCGAGAAGAAGCAGCATCTGATCTAAACGTGTACCGTTCAATGTCATGGCCAAATGCAGTCAAGATGATGTGCTGCTGCTGCACCTTTTCCCAGACGTCAACGCTGCCCGATCTCGCTCTTCCCTCGGGCTCTCCGCCCTCAAGGTAGACGCCGAAGATCTCGGGCGCGAATTTGTGCTCGACGAATGACTGGATGTTGTCGGCTCGGGAATTACCGGTTTCAACGCGCTCCAGGCGGTGGAAGGTCTAAACGTGCGTCGTGCTTCATTTCGGGACATTCGACCTCTATGAAGATCTTCCATAATACGGACGAGTAGTTCTCCTGCTTCACGTCTTCGACGCCGTGCAAAAGTGCAAAGCGCAAGAGTGTCAGACATCGATCCAGTAGCTCGACCTGATGACGAGTTGCCGTGTAGACCGGCGCAATCTGGACTCTTGATAGAGAGAGAGTAGATCTCATTGGACGAACCTTCTCGAGAAATGCGAGCAGAATGTCGAGCGAGCGAGCGACGAACTTCAGTGTAATCGTTTCCGACTCTTGGGATCGAGCCAGGATTTCCAGCACGGCCGTGTGAAGTGCTGTCACGAGCGACCTCAACTTCGTCTTGCCCAGTGTTAACCCATCGAAACTACGTGAATTGTCGACTATCCTCGTCTTCCGAGTCGTTCTCTGCGCGGCAAATCGTGGAAACCGCGGCAGCAAATAGTGCTCCTTCCGTCCTCTTTGTCAGTTCCTCGGCAGTTTCTCTGGAAATTGGCACGAACGGCGATCGAGAGAGCCGCTCCACAAGATTGGAGAGAAGCCGAAGCGGATCCAACCAACTCGCGTACCTAGACGCAAAATACGATAGACCACGAAACCTTACATGTCGCCATTGAACTCCACTGCGTCAAAATCGATTGGTCGCTTTTGCGAACTTTCCACAGGCGACCCGTAGAGATTGTCCGCGAAATGGGCGGAAATCGATCGACGGAGAAAACCCGAAGTCGAGACTAGAGAGATGAGCGATTTCAGAGCGTCAGGCTGGAATATTGGCTCCAAGCTCTACGTGCATACTTGAACCAATTTACATTTGTGTCGGTGCCTTCGCGACCGGGGCTGCTGGCGCCAAGAAGGGCCAAAGTGAGTTCGTGCCATTTTTCCTATGATAATACGTATATGGTATGATGACTCAGAATTTCGAAATCTAAAACTACGGCAGGCAATTCGGCGACATCGGCGCGAGCAAGCCGTTCGTGACGCGGTCGAAACTCGGTCTCCAAGAGACGGCGCGCAACGATAGGACCGGCTAGAATTCATCATGATCACTCTAAGTTGGCTGGAAGATGCCGTTCAGGAGATCGGCCTGAAGAGTGAGAAGTTTTCCCGCAGCTTCAAGTGCAGTTTCCGGCTAAATGCAAACGATGGGCATTGTATCGGCGCCGAAGCGTTACCAGGCTTTCGTCCTCGTCCGGTGCACTCGCGTCATCCATCTCTAGCACCTTAGCATAAAGTGAAATCTACATTCAGTCTGAAGTGCAGATATCGTTTCGACTGAACGAATCGACAATCTCTCCTTCTCACAAATTGCCGGCCTAGAAAAATCGAGCACCCTTTTATTGGATTTCTCTTTTACTGGAGATCTTCTCATCAGTTTCTCTTCTTTCAGCGCCCTAGAGACGTCGGAGAACATGACCGGAAGCAGTCGGTCAGACGCCGTCCAGTCGAACGAGCGGTCTTCTCCCGCGGACAACGGGCTCTAGAATGGCAAATTCGACTTGCAAGGGAACAGTGGCCATACGCAAGTCATTTGCGACGATGCCGACACGTTCGGCAGCAACGACGAGGCCTGGAGCTGCTGAAACAGGAAGTCCTGCGAATTTGGGGCCGGCTTGGTCTGAAGTTCAGATCGTTTTTGTGATAGCAATAAAAGAGTGCAGACCGATAGGTAGATGAGAAACTACTCATAGTCGATCAGTTCGCCGTCAATCGCAGAGTGCAAACGTCGGCGGAGAAGTGCAATTGGACTCTAAATTGCAAATAAAGTAAATACCATCTAAACGTCGTACCGACACCCCGCGCTTCGCGTCGCCGTCGTCGTCAGCCTTCATGTCAGTCATCTGCGACGCAAAGTGGTGCAGGAAACTGCTCAAAAACAGCGGAATCAGCTGCGAAATCGACCTCTCCGGCAATCACCTTACCCGCGCTCTACACGCTCGACTTGAAGTGAAGCGCTTCACACTTTCCGCACGAGACTCGACGAGCTGTTCTCCGCACGAGTCCTGTGTCCTCGGCCTACGCCTGCGACTTCCTCGCCCTCCTGTTTGCCGATTCCTACATTTCGTTGCTTTCCATCTAAATGATGTGGTTTTCGGCAGGTATACAAAATGTCGGCCCGTCCTCTGGTGACGGTCTACAACGAGAAGGGTGAGGCGACGTCGACGCAGCTCAAGCTGCCGGCCGTCTTCCGCGCGCCGATTCGCTCCGACCTCGTGGCGTTCATCCATGACCAGATCCGCAAGAACAAGCGCCAGGGTCAGGCTGTCTCGAAGCGCGCCGGTTGGTTCGACCGTCCATTAGCCATACTAGTGACCTGTTTTAGGTCACCAGACCTCTGCTGAGTCCTGGGGCACGGGTCGTGCCGTGGCGCGTATCCCGCGCGTCCGTGGCGGCGGCACCCACCGCTCGGGCCAGGTTTCGATCGTCTAAGTGCTTGTGAGGAGAACTCGAAATAGGGTGCGTTCGGCAACATGTGCCGTGGTGGCCACATGTTCGCGCCGCTCAAGATCTTCCGTCGCTGGCACCGTCGCGTGAACCTCGGCCAGCGCCGGTACGCCTATCGTTGTGTGGGGGGGACGATTTAACTCGCATTTAGCTACGCTGTCGTCTCGGCGATCGCCGCGTCCGGCGTGCCCGGTCTGGTGCAGGCCCGTGGTCATGTGATCGACCAGGTGCCCGAGATCCCGTTCGTGCTCACCGAGAAGGTCGAGGGCTTCCGCAAGACCAAGGAGGCGGTCGCGGTGCTGCGCGCCGCCGGCTTCTGGCCCGAGATCGAGAAGGTTTGGCGGACCCCTTTCTCTCTCTAGAACATGTCTCATCCCGGAGATCTAGGTGATCTCGACGAAGCGCTACCGCGCCGGCAAGGGCAAGCTCCGCAACCGTCGCTACAAGCAGAAGAAGGGCCCGCTCGTCATCTACGGCAACGACGCTGAGTTCGTAAGTGAACGGCTCGCTCGCTGCTTTGCAAGTCCGCTCTAAACGCACCAATTCAGCCGCGCGCCTTCCGCAACATCCCGGGAGTGCAGACGCTGAACGTCGAGAAGCTGAACCTGCTGCGTCTCGCGCCGGGCGGCCACGTCGGTCGGCTGGTGATCTGGACGGAGGCGGCGTTCCGCAAGCTCGACTCGATCTTCGGCACCGAGAAGCGCGTCTCGGACGTGAAGAAGGGCTGGAAGCTGCCGCACGCCACGCTCACGAACGCCGACTTCAACCGGATCGTGCACTCGGACGAGGTGCAGAAGGCGCTGCGCCCGCGTCGCAAGACCGTCAAGTACGCGACCGTGCACCGCAACCCGCTCAAGCACCGTCGCCTGCTCGCCAAGCTGAACCCGTACGCGGTGGTGACGCGCCGCGCCGGCACGCTCGCGCGCCTCCAGGCCGCGAACTCGCAGCTCGCCAAGGACAAGGTCTTCGCCGAGAAGCCGAAGAAGCCGGCGCTGATCTCGAAGAAGCGCCAGGCGAAGGCCGCGGCGGTGCAGAAGCTCGTGGCGGAGCAGAAGAAGGCGGCCGAGGCGAAGAAGGCGAAGAAGCAGGTCGCCGCGAAGTAGGTCCCGTCGCGGACCAACATCACGTCGCGATCGTTCCGTCGTCCACCACTCTCCGTTTCGTTCCTCCCCATCACCCGTCTCCGTCGTCCGCCTACACCCACACAAACACAAGTTGTTGGTTGATGTGCGAACCAGAAATAAATGGTCCGCCCTCGGAGGAGTGGGTAGAAATTTGTTTACTTGGAGGGAAGGAGATTCGCGCGAGTTGTGTGGTGTGCGTGGTAAGCATCGGGTGGAAAGAGGGAAAGTACCTCGCATTTGGGCAGAGTGATTGTTGGGGATTGAAACGGGGCGACGACGACGACTGGCTAGGAGTCCTGGTAGCTAGCGTAGAGATCTAGGGACGTGTGATTATGATGTTGATGTTGGTCTAGCGATGGGGAAATGCCGTCCGATGGATGCTGTTGTCGGGGGCGCCGCGACTTCTTCTGATCGCTGGACTGGTGCGACGAGAAGGAGGACGAGGACGACGGGGAGAAGGAGCCGTCGAGCGAGTGCAGATGGTCGAGCCTGAAGAGTTGGGATTGGTCCCTCGGAAACAACACTGATGACTTGTGCTGGGGAGTCGGGCAACGAGAGCGAACTTTGACAGGTTTCGAGAGTTACTCGTTGTGTAAACACGTTGGCACACAAACGGCAAGTTCGAAATACGCAAATTGGCATCGCTAGACATCGTGTTGACGAGACGAATTCGAATTATAGAGGAGGAGGAAAAAACGAACGTCTCGCTGCGCTTCTTGACAAAGTCCGACGTTCGGGCGGTGGTAGCGTCGATCCTCTTCAGGATGTCGGAGATCGAGGAGGAGGACTTTTCGGACGGCGACGGTGCTTTGTTGCTGGTCGCTGCTGTCTTTTCCGGATCATCGTCCCCGTCTTGTTGTGTCGTCGCCGCCTCCTCCTCGAAATCCACGGGCACTCGCACGAAGATGGACGTCTTGTGGTGAAGCGACTCGTAGGACCAGAGTCGGTTGAGCTGCTTGATCTCCGCGACCTGAAGAGAGCGGCAGGCTTGCGTGTGCTGTAGTGGAAGAGAAATATGTATTTACGGGGCAGTTGTAGCGAAGCGAGAGGCCCTGCAGTGTGTCCGAGTCCTGGACCCGGTGCTCGACGAGTCGACCGGATGGAAGGGTCGAGCTGGAGAGCGTCTTCGTGGTGCCGTACCTGAAGCGCGATGATGATGATGATGGCCCGTTGTAAAACTGCTTCTCTCGGTCTTTCGCGACCGACGACAGAACACGATGAAAGCGAACTGGGAGATGATGGTGAAAAATTGCACAACGCCCTAGTGGACGAATTCATAACTTGCAAATCCGTGGACATGCGAGAGAATTCGTAAAGAAAAACTCGCCTCCTGACTCTGGTCCTTGCGCAGAGAGACGTGTACTCGTCGTCGTCGCCATCCTCATTCTCATAGCCCCTATCTAGCGATGAAGCGGTCGTCCTCGCTCCTCGACCTGACCGGTAGTCGACGAGCTCGAAGTGGTCGCGGTCCGGCACCATGCCGTGCTGTGTTTGTTCCGTGCGTCGACGGCCGCCGCCGCGTTCACATGAGCGCACACCTCGGACTGGCGGCTCGCGAGCAGTCGATCGATATTGTGAGCCAGAGTGCATGCTCACACGCTCGCTCGCTCGCCCGCTCGCTTGCCCGCACGGCTCTCTCCCTCTCGCTGTCTGTGTGACGCGGCACGCCATCCTGCTTTGTGCCTCGCCCGGTGCGATAGCGGAGGCGGCGGAGAATGACGGGCAGTCAAGAAGGAGGTGGTGGAGGAGGCGGCGGCAACGGCAGTGGTGGAAGCGCAGCGGAAACCGCCGCCGAGTCGCCGACGAACAGCGCGAGCGACGGCTGCTCGACATCATCGTCATCGACGGCGTCCGTGCTCGGGCAGCACGGCGTGAGCGTGGTTCGCGGACTGTCCGGGTGAGACACGTCAACCTCGATGGCCCCTTTTTTGCACTGCCCTTTCGCGACGCCGAGGGCGAAGGGAATGAGAGGGAGAGCGAGAGAGAGAGAGGGAGCGAGGGGTGAGCGAGAAAACACACACACTTGCGGGCGAGTTGGACTCGTCTCTTATCGTGGCGTGCCGTGTCAATTCCCGGTCTCGTCTATCGGAGAGCGCGGCAGGCCAATTCCTGCTCACTTCTGGCATCTGGCATTTCACGTGCGCGCGCGCGTGTGTGCGTGTGCGTGCTGTCGGGCGGAGGGCAAAGTGGGAGACGGCTAGGCAATGACGATGGAAATGGCCCGTTACGGGTTTCTTCTCGCTTTCGTCGATGAAAAAAATAGCAACGATCGGAAAGTGCATACGCATGTGCGCGCAACGAAAAGATCTGAATTTTGGGAGGATGACATTGGTCGTGTTCTCGCCCTCGCATCGCCACTTTCCAATGGATGGCGTGAGAAGGCGCTCGTCGAAATGATAGCACTCCTTTCAGCGCCTCTCATCTCAAGAAGCTCACGCGTCCGCTAAAGTCGATCTGCGAGTCGCGCCTGCTCACCAGTCGGTTACCGCACATCCCCATCTTTGGTCGGTGATAATAATAATATTCCCTCTGTGACTATTGCGTCCGAACACTTCTAGGCGGTGGAAGCTGCACGAATAGCGAGCATCAGCACAGCAATCAGCAGCAGGCGTCGACGAGTCCACGAACGCCGCCCAGTGCGGGAGGTCATCAGTCGCTGAATCCGCACCAAACCGTGGTGATCGCACCCTCGTTAGAGGTCGGAAATCAGAGCCGGTCGGGTGGGAAGCAGCAGCAGCCACCGCCGCCCAGACCGAATCATCCGCCCCAGTTGCCGCCGCCGCCTTGTAAGGGGTCTTTGCTAGGCGAGAAAAGAAGGAGAGTGATGCAAAATGATCGCGTTTCAGATCCGATCTTTGCGAATCCGTCGAGTCCGTTGGCTTGGATGGGTGGTGCAACGGCCAACACTCCACACACGCCGGCCACTCCTTATGGTTAATGACGATTGATTCTTAAATCCAAATGACCGCGAGATCTCCAGGCACCAATCCCCAGGCGATCGGCTGGCGTTTCACGCAAGCGTCTCATCAACAAGTGGCCCATAACCCGGCCACTACGCCGTCCAGAACACAGCACTTTGATGGTATGCAAACTGAAAAACGGCAAAGACACGAATGAGCAGACCAAAAGCGGGCGCTCGACTTTGCGACGCGTCAGGTGCAGCTGAAGGCGGAGAAACTCGAGCAGACCGAGAAGGACGTGCGGCACATGAGTAGCTGGATGGCGAACTCGTTGAGCGTCGAGGAGAAGATTCAGGTTTGGCGTGGCTGAGAGGAGAGACAAATCCCCATCATCATCATCATCGTCGTTCTAGCTCGAGAGCGGCTCGCAGGCCATCCTGCAGCGGCTCAGCATCGACATCACCTCGGTTCAAAAGGAGTTGGACGCGTTGCGACGACTGCACCCGAACCTCGTCCCTCCAGCAGGTGGCTTTGCTCACTTTCTAGAATCATCATCACAGAGACGGACTTCAGTTCCCTCGCGGCCGACGCACTACGCGTCCGCACAGAACGGGCTCATCGACGCGCAGTGGATGTGCTCCGTCTGCTCGTCGCCGAACAACGACCTCCTCTACCACTGTGAAACCTGCCAGAAGTCTCGCTTCAAGGTCATCTTGTGGCTCTTGCCCAAACGGCGCATCACAGCCACACGGTTTCAGATCGACCCCGGCGATGCGGGCTGGTGTCGGTGCCGCTACTGCGCGGACGTCCCGCCGTCGCCGCCGCAGTGAAAAGATTCCCATGCCAGATGTCACTCACACGACTTGTCCCCGACACACGGTTATCTTCCTCGCTTCCCCTTAACAGCCGGAACGTTCACTGATCAGTGCGGTGTTTGTGTGCACGATGAAGAACGACGGTCGGAGACGGCGAGAAAAACGACTGGAACATGTTGGTGTGCCTGAAGAGCAGGCTCGACCCGTGTGAAGGGCTCCGGGGTCCCGACGGGAAAGCGGCCTAGTGCTGTGCGTGCCGTCCTGCGCTCGTCGGCCCAAGGTCGAGGGCGTGCGCGCGCACGCGTGTCCATCGTGGCATCGGCCTAAAACCTGAGAAGTTCCTCGTTGCAGATCGTCTCCTCGGCGTGCGATCTCAGTTGGAAGAAGAGGCAGCGTTCGTGCGCTCGTTTGTTTCGCTCCACCACCCCATCAACTTCAAGCGGCCGCCATCATGGTTCGTCGAGGCTTCTTGACCGCTGCCACCTAAACTTCGAATAAATTCAGGTGAACTTCACGATCGACGAGATCCGCGCCCTGATGGACCGCAAGAAGAACATCCGCAACATGTCGGTGATCGCGCACGTCGACCACGGCAAGTCGACGCTGACCGACTCGCTGGTTCGTCGTCATGCCCTCTCGCTTTGAATCTCGCCCCGGCTCTCTAGGTCTCCAAGGCGGGTATCATCGCTGGCGCCAAGGCCGGCGAGACCCGCTTCACGGACACGCGCAAGGACGAGCAGGAGCGCTGCATCACCATCAAGTCGACGGCCATCTCCATGTTCTTCGAGCTGCCCGAGCGTGACCTCGAGTTCATCAAGGTTAGCCCCGAGCTCTTTCGCAACATGTCGCAACTGGTGTTTTTCAGGGTGACAACCAGGTCGAGATCGAGGATGTCGCCGGCGCCAAGAAGAAGTACCCCGGCTTCCTGATCAACCTGATCGACTCGCCCGGACACGTCGACTTCTCGTCCGAGGTGACGGCCGCGCTCCGCGTCACGGACGGCGCCCTGGTCGTCGTGGACTGCGTCTCCGGTAGGCCTCTCCCTCCTCCCCGTCTTCCTTTTGCCGGAGAACGCAATGATTTGACTGTGGTTGGTCCGTGTTTCTGACGATAGATTGACGCTACCCAATTCAACCCAATGAGCTCTCCACGATCGTCGTGCCCGTTCCAGCGTCCGCGGTCGAGACGAAGACCTAAACCTCGTTCTTCAGGCGTGTGCGTGCAGACCGAGACGGTGCTGCGTCAGGCGATCGCCGAGCGCATCAAGCCCGTGCTCTTCATGAACAAGATGGATCGCGCCCTGCTCGAGCTGCAGCTCGGCCAGGAGGAGCTCTTCCAGACGTTCCAGCGCATCATCGAGAACATCAACGTCATCATCGCGACGTACGGCGACGACGACGGTCCGATGGGCGCCATCATGGTCGACCCGTCGATCGGCAACGTCGGCTTCGGATCGGGTCTGCACGGCTGGGCGTTCACGCTGAAGCAGTTCGCCGAGATCTACGCGGACAAGTTCGGCGTCCATGTCGACAAGCTCATGAAGAACCTGTGGGGCGACCGCTACTTCAACCCCAAGACGAAGAAGTGGGCGGCGCAGTCGGACGCGGACAGCAAGCGCGGCTTCAACCAGTTCGTGCTCGACCCCATCTTCAAGGTCGAACTTTGACTTTTGGGAGTGGGGTGGGGTGACACGCCTAAACTGCAGGTCTTCGACGCAGTCATGAACGTGAAGAAGGACGAGACGGCGAAGCTGATCGAGCGCCTCAACATCAAGCTCGCGACCGACGAGAAGGACCTCGAGGGCAAGCCTCTGATGAAGGCACTCATGCGCAAGTGGCTGCCCGCCGGCGACACCATGCTCCAGATGATCTGCATGCATCTCCCCTCCCCTGTGACGGCCCAGAAGTGAGTGCTTTTTTCGGCGCTTGGGTCGGGGATGTCTACTTGGTGGTGGCAGACAATGATTAGCTGTGGTTGGTCCGTGTTTCTGACAAGTGTTTGACGATACCCACAACCCGATGAGTCTACAGCGGGGTACGATGAGACGGGGGAGAGTGGAAGGGACGGGAAATGGACGACGACGTTCAGGTACCGCATGGAGATGCTCTACGAGGGTCCGCTTGACGACGAGGCCGCTGTGGCGATCAAGACCTGCGACGCGAACGGCCCGCTCATGATGTACGTCTCGAAGATGGTGCCCACCTCGGACAAGGGTCGCTTCTACGCGTTCGGCCGCGTCTTCTCGGGCAAGGTCGCGACGGGCATGAAGGCACGCATCCAGGGCCCGAACTACGTGCCCGGCAAGAAGGACGACCTCTACGAGAAGACCATCCAGCGCACCATCCTCATGATGGGTCGCTACATCGAGCCGATCGAGGACATCCCGTCCGGAAACATCGCCGGTCTCGTCGGTGTCGATCAGTACCTGGTCAAGGTGAGAGGGGCGATTGGTCTGTTGGAGGGGTGGGTGGAGTGGAAACGTTGCGCGAGGCCAATCAATGACGATACCGTAAATGATAGGAAGTGCAGTCTGCAAGGCGGCGCGCCCGAGGCAGATACAAGGGATTCTGAGTGACCTAGCGTTCAATGTGATGACTCATTGATGGGGGTGTTTGCAGTAGTAGGACTCGACGAAAGCGCACGATTTCAGGGAGGCACCATCACGACCTTCAAGGATGCGCACAACCTGCGTGTCATGAAGTTCTCCGTCTCGCCTGTCGTGCGCGTCGCCGTCGAGCCCAAGAACCCGGGCGATCTGCCGAAGCTTGTGAGTTTCCGCCTAAGAGATCGCACCTGCGAGTCTTGCTTCAGGTCGAAGGTCTGAAGCGTCTCGCCAAGTCCGACCCCATGGTGCAGTGCATCTTCGAGGAGTCGGGCGAGCACATCATCGCCGGCGCCGGCGAGCTCCACCTCGAGATTTGCCTCAAGGATCTGGAGGAGGTGAGCGTGTCAGCTTGACGTTTCGGCGACGAGAGAACCCCCTTTGACGTGCAATGATGGTACCATCTTTCGGGTCAGACATGTACTGGTGACAGAAACTCTTGCTGAGCACAAGCAACCCCATCCTTTGAAATGCACTCCTCTACAGCACGACGATGAGGACGAGAGAGAACGCGATACTTTCAGGACCACGCTTGCATCCCGCTCAAGAAGTCCGACCCGGTCGTGTCGTACCGCGAGACGGTCACCGAGCAGTCGAACCAGATCTGTCTGTCCAAGTCGCCGAACAAGCACAACCGTCTGCACTGCGCGGCCGTTCCGCTCGCGGACGGACTTGCCGACGACATCGACGGCGGCCAGGTGTCGGCGAAGGACGAGTTCAAGGCTCGCGCCAAGGTGCTGACCGAGAAGTACGAGTGGGACCCGACCGACGCGCGCAAGATCTGGTGCTTCGGCCCGGACGGCCTGGGCTCCAACCTGCTGGTCGACGTCACCAAGGGAGTGCAGTACCTCAACGAGATCAAGGTCGCGCTCGCATTCGAGAGAGTTGGCGGGGGCACAGGGCACGTTTTCAGGACTCGGTCGTCGCCGGCTTCCAGTGGGCCACCAAGGAGGGTGTGCTCTGCGACGAGAACATGCGCGGCGTTCGCATCAACATCCACGACGTGACGCTGCACGCTGACGCGATCCACCGTGGTGGCGGACAGATCATCCCGACGGTAAGCGAGCGATGGGTGTGGGGGTCTCGATGCGCGTCCGACCGTAGTGCAATGATGTTTGCATAATACCATCTTTCGGCTGCATGCCATGTGATGACACTCTTTTAGCACTGAGCACACGCCTCTGGGAGTAGAGCTATCTCAAGACGCGAGTATCTCAATGGTGGCACTCTTCGGGATGACGGCAACTCTTTTACAGGCTCGTCGTGTGGTCTACGCGGCGGTGATGACGGCGCAGCCTCGCCTGCTCGAGCCCGTCTACCTGGTCGAGATCCAGTGCCCGGAGGCGGCGGTCGGCGGCATCTACGGCGTGCTCAACCGTCGTCGTGGTCACGTCTTCGAGGAGGCGCAGGTCGCTGGCACGCCCATGTTCGTCGTCAAGGCCTACCTGCCCGTCAACGAGTCGTTCGGTCAGTCCTTCCTTCATCTGGGGGAAATGCAGAGGGGCGCACATCCGACCGTAGTGCAATGATGTTTGCATAATACCATCTTTCGGCTGCATGCCATGTGATGACACTCTTTTAGCACTGAGCACTTTTATGACATTGTTTCGAGGGAAACGCTCGGGATTTCGGTGCGCTCGAAAGCAGCGAGACAGTCTTCTTTCAGGCTTCACGGCCGATCTGCGCTCGAACACCGGTGGCCAGGCGTTCCCGCAGTGCGTGTTCGACCACTGGCAAGTGCTGCCCGGCGACCCCTTCGACCCTGCGACCAAGCCTTTCCAGGTGCCCATTTGGTGGCAATTTCGTGTCAAATCTCTAATTGTGTGCAGGTTGTGGCGGAGACGCGCAAGCGCAAGGGCCTCAAGGAGGGCGTGCCGGCGCTGGACAACTACCTCGACAAGATGTAAGCGGCCTCCCCCCGAACCATCGCCGCCGCCATCATCTTCGTCGTTGCCGTTCGTTGTTGGGGCTCCGGGGCGCAGCCGCAGAGTTAAGTTGGAGGAGGAGGAAGAAGCGCCGCCACCACCGTACCCGTCGTCCCTCCATCACGCCCACATCCACCACACCAGCAGCACCGCACACTACACCGCACACACTTCCACCACATTAAGAAGTTTTTCGTCGCCGCCGTCGTCGTGTCGCGAAAAAGCTCATCATCAGTAGAGTGGAGTGGCGCACAACAGCTGGGGACGTGGTGTTTTGTTTGTTGGGAGTACGGGTTGGTAGGAGGGAAGGGAGAGAGGAAAGCCCCGAGACGTAGCACCGCGCAACCCCTTGTTTTGTTTGTCCGTCACAGTCGTCCTACATCACGCACACATGCGCACACAACAACCCCCACTTTGAGAAGAAGACGAGAACGACCATTGTTCCTCGCGCACACACACGCACACCCTTCCGTCCGCTCCCGATTCCACAGACACGTTGAGACGCGTGCGAGGTGGGAAAGGCTACCTTTTGGAACGCACCCCACGACGAAGAAGAGGGAGAAAGAACAGAGCGAGTCTTGAGAATCATGTTTCGAAGAAGAAGACGACGGTACGCGCTATGTTATATGAAGGGCCGTGGAGGTGTGAAGTGCGGATGACGTGAGAATTGTGAGCTGTTGTGTGTGGGGGTCAGGCGAGAAAGAAAGGCGCGGGGGACAACAATGAGCGGGCGATGCGCTCGGCTGGCAGCGGGGGGAGTTTCGGGGAACGCATTGAGGAGGCGGGCATTCGGGCGTGTTTTCGCCCTTGCGCTCGGTTCGGTCGACAGGAGGGAGGGGGCTGGGATTCGCAGAAGCGTGGGGCATGCGGCGACAGCAGCAGCAGCAGCAGCCGTAAGACCTGTCGTCGCGTGCGCTCTGCCCGTCCTCGGCTTTTTATGAGACGATCTAGCGGGGAGTTTTCCTGTTGTGAGCGAGGCGGCGTTCGATCATGTGTCCCCCTCTTGCCGACCATTCTTGATCTCGCAGGTGCGGACCGGTTTGCTGCTGCTCCTGCTGCTACTGTCAGACAATCGTGCGGCGGCGGCGGCGGCGGCGCCGACAATGATGATGATGTGAACAGGAGGAAATGGGCAACTGCTGCTGCTGCAGAAAGACTGGTTTCCACGGGGAGGGGAGACTGGGTTACAGCGCGGCAGCCGCAGTGGAGGCGGAAGTGGGGCGTCGACAAAACGCGAACACTGACTGAGGCGAGCGATTGATGTCGACCGCCACGGGAGGAGAGACCTTGAGCGGGGAGAGCGGGGTTCCTGTAACGATGCGGCGACGCACAGAAGACAGTTCGCTACGGGTTTATAGTGAGTTGGGGTGGGGCGGGGGCGTCGTCGTCGCATAGGAGTCGCTGAGGGGCGGGAGAAACGACCCTTCGATGCGTGCGAGAGAAGACGATTCGCGCCTTGCGCGTGGCAGTCTTTCCTATGGTGCATTGCCACGTCGAGTTGGTTGCGAGATTTTCGCACCGACGGGGGGCGAGAATGTTAGTTCCTGTTGGACGAATCCCTCCCCCTCGTTGATATATTCGACCGAGATGAGGAGATTAGGAGAGTGAGAGCGACCGGCCAGCTGTCGTCGGACAATCGCACGTTCCTCTGACAGTTGATTCGAATGATTCATTTGTCGAGGGAAGCGCCGCGATCCTCCCCCTCCCCCTTTCCCCGATTCTAGATCCTCCGGCCGCTAATTGCCGTCGTTTTTCTCAGAGCCGGCGCTGTTGATGACGATGTGCTGCTGATGGCAGGCAATAATGGTGTTTGAGCGTAGCGGTGACGACGACCGAGCCCCACATGTAACTGTCACTGGTACGTGGCAAACACTCATGAGCTCCATCCTGGCGATGACGACAGCGAGGATGGGCGATCGGCTGACCGTCCGTCTCGCCCGGTCGTCAGTCGCCTGGGAAGGGACGCGCGCGCGCGCTCGTGTGTGTCAGTATGTGTGAGAAGCAGCACTCAAGTGGCTGTACGTCGCTTCGGAATAGGAAGACGAGGAGGTGTGAGAGCAGAAGCAGCAGAAGCAGCAGCAGCAGCAGCAAAAGCAGCAGAAGAAGAAGAAGAAGTGGTCCTGTGCTACCGAGTGCGGACGGGAGGAGAGAGGGAGGGGCGAGGGTAATCGACCGGCTCTCTCTCTCTCTCTCTCTCTCTGGGCATGGGCACAGCGTAGAGGGAGGAGTCGCGCTGTCTGGTGTCTTCGCTCTCTCGCCCGGTCGCCACCACCACCACCACCGCCGCCGCCGTCGCCGTCCCCGCCGCTGCTGTGCGGCGAGATCGAATGTGGTGGCGGCGGCGGCGGCGACGCAGAGAGCAGCAAGGCGCCGACACATCGACTCACATGTGCGTGAGTGAGCGGGCGGACGGACGAGGAAGGATGTTATCTAATCGCAATGCTGAGAAAGGAGGGGGGATGGTACGTGCTTGCCCCGGCCGAGCCGTGCGTCCCGAGCGAAGCGTGGGAAAACCGAGCGACCGTTGTTGTTGTTGTTGTTGTTGTCCGAGTTCAATCTCTTTCTCTCTCTACCGGGCTGCGCGATGCATGCGCATATGCAGAGCCGCGCTTATCGCGTTAAATTGACCATCCCGAGTGGGTATGCATGCACGCAGTGCCACTCTTAGAAAAACTTTGCGCTTCCAGGTTTATATTGTCAGAAGCCTCGGAAAAAGTCCCCAGAATGGGTTGATGTGCAAATATTTCAATGACCAGAGATTTACCAACGACGTAACTTCCCATGACCGCTTTGGATCTTCGTCCATATCTTGTGAGAATTCGCCTGTGACTACTGAACAGCCACCTATATAGAGCAATTATCACCATCATCATCATCATCATCGCGCTGTTCCATCCCTTCGTTCTTCTCGTTTCACACCCGTCCGTTTCCATGGCGTCACTCAATATCCTCGAGATGCGAATCGAGGTCATCCCCTCCGGCGACGATGTGCTATTGGCCTATTTTCTGTCGCTGTTTTGCCTCCATGCCTGCCTGCCTTTCGTGCCCCTTCCAGTCGTTCGCAAGCCACAAAATCCCTCATCTCATTTTGTGGGCGAAGGTAGTGTTTGATGTTCGTCGTCGACGACGACGACAACGACGTTGACGAGGGCGGAAAGGGGGAATGTGGCGAGTGTGATGATAATGTTGATTCCAGCGCAATATGCAAATGCAGCGCCGATGCCTCCTTTTTAGGGTGAATCTCTGCGACCGCGAAATCACTTCGCTTGCCCTCTCTTTCCCTTCCGAGCTGCGCCCGTCCTTCCACACACGAGACTTTCTTTTTCTCTCTCCCTCCCACGAAGAAGTGAACCAGAGAGCGTGCGCGCGCGCACTTGTCTTGCGTGTGTGTGTGCGCGCGCACGCGAGAGAACCAGTCCCCAGTGGCGGTGCAAGGAAAGCATGCGATCGACTGACTCGTTGCAGGGCCGTCGCATAGATGACGGAGAACCGGTAGAGGAGGAGGAGGAGGACGAGAGATCAATCGGAAGGAAGGAAGAAAGGCGGAGGCGGCGGCAGCGGCAGTGGTAGTGCTGTTGTTGTGCTATCTCCACGAGCGAACGGCGGAGGCGGAGAGACGGAAAGCACGAGGACAGGTGAGTGGTGTCACTTAGAGCTTGGAGATAGGTGGTGTGAACTGAAGAAAGTGAGTGAAAGGCAACGATAAGGTGAAATTCTTTCCGTCTCTGCGCCGCCCGACTTTGTTGTCATTCGATCAGCAGAGCGCGACTGTTGAGAATCGTGGAAGTGGGTGGAGAGTGCGAAAGAGAGAGAGTGGACTTGGGCATTTGGATTTTGTGTTAAATTCGACTTCAGCTTGGCATTTGTTGAGTGGCAGGAACCTCGACACTGTCGCTAAGGAGTTGGGCCGTGTGCCCATAACAATGACCTCTTCTTCTTCTTCTTCCCGTTTCGCTCGCACGCTTCGTGAATGTTTTGTCTTTGTCCACCAGCACGTTTGTCTGTCTGCCCGTCGGTCTGTCTGCCGGCAAACCTGCCGCTTTTCCGATGCCGTTACTGTTTCTGCGCATACGCATACTCACACACATCCACATGCGCGTTGGCGGTACATTCCAGCCGGTTTGCGTACGACAACGTCACACGCGCGTATGCTTGTTGCCGGATCAAGTTTCACCCGCTCACCCGCTCACTCACTCACTCTGGATAGGAGTGGGCGAGGGCGGGATGAAATCCACGTGGGGGTGAGAGATGAGAGAAAAGTAATAGCGATGACGATAGTCGACTGCTCTCCGCCCATTCCGGTAGTTCAGCGAGTGCGTGCCAATGAGCGAGACAGCCCCAAATGCGAGTCAGTCGAGAAAGGGAAGTCCCATAAGGGATCGTGTTTGTTCAGACATACCTGTCCAGAGGTCGAGTCTCCGCCGGCGGTCGAGGACGGACGACGGCGGCGGTGGCGGACGCGAGCGAGGCGAATGCGACGCCGGCGGAGGGCCACCTCCCTCTCTCCTCATGTCCTCTTCCTCATTCTCGTCGGCGGCATCATTCTCGTCGCCAGGAACGGAGTGCAGGTCGGTTCGAAGCTATTATTGGCACACACGCAGAGGGGCGGGGGGCGCATACTGGCGAAGTGCGAGGCGAGTGATAGGGTACCGTATAGTTGCTATTGTGATGACGCCGCGCCATCTTCACTGATGGCAAAGTCAACGAAGCGACGCAACTCTCCTCTCGTCTGATTGACCGATTGTCATGCACGTCTGCGTACGGTTCAGAGAACATGGCGCTCGGCTGACGGGGCGCTGATGATTATCTCGTACCCCCTGCGAGGGATACAGAGGAGAGTGGAAAACGAGAGTGGACGCGCGCGCGCTCGCAGAGAGCGGATTATATGTGAGAGAAGATAAAATTCGCGCTCAGAACGTCGACGGGCAAACAGACGAATAGAGAGAGAGAGAGAGTGGGGGAGGGAGGGAGGAGGGAGAGAAACATGGGGAGACGGGGCGAGCAGTGAAAATACAAGGTGATTTCGGACTTGGGGCACACAGTGGGCAAACAAGGAGTGGAGGAGAGGGCGGTGAACAGACTTTATTGCTATAATCATCACCACCGCCTTGTACAGATGAGACTGAGAGATGAAAAGGGAAAAACCCGCAGACTCTATGGAAGGGAACGCCGGAAGAGAGGGGGAGGAGGAACGACCGGGACGCGAAGTACGGGTCGATATGACGTTGAGGTTCCATCAAATTCTGGGCACAAACACAGCTGACATTCACTGCTAGGCGTGCATCACAAGGCCCTGGAGAAAAGAGTCCGCGCTCTCCTCTTCACAATCGCAACCTTCAGGCGGAGCGAGTGGCGCGCGACGCCGTCTACGGCTCATCCTACGTCTTTCTCGATGTTCGGAATAGGAGGACAGGCGCGTCAGCACGCGTCTGCGCCAACTATCTTCAGTACAAGACGCGCGCGCTGCCGTCGAGTCCCGAAGAGGCGGTATGCGCAAAGCCATCGAAACCCATCCCCACCCCGCTCTTTAAGCAACCCGAATCGTTTCGATGGTGGGCGGATCGCGTGAACAACACCAACGTCTGCGCCGGCGAGTCGGGCAAGAACTACAGGTAATCACGGTCGCGAGTCGTTTCGTAAAGATCCGGGGGCCCGCTTTACAGTGGCGCGTCGGTGGCGGTCAACTATCGACTGGAGAGATCCGACGGAGCCTGCGCCGAGCCCTTCGTGCGCACCGA